>APFE030145098.1:110714-130400 GCA_000404065.3 Pinus taeda | reverse complement strand
CAATCGGCGCAACGAAGGGGGGCTTCGCCCCCCGTCTAACTCCCCGGTTAACTACGTGGGCTAGTCTTGGAAAGAATATAACACAACCCAACAAACACTTCATCATTATCTCCATCTTGGAGACCAAATCAACTTTTCTCAAGCCAATATTATAGGCATATTTAAACAGAGCAATCAACCATTCAAGTTAATTACACATACATGTTCGAATACAAGGAAATCATCAACATCCCTGTGTTCATGCACATCATGCTTATGCATGCATTTCACCTTTCAACTTTCGCTTAAGCACACTGTACTTTCGAAACTAAAATGAACATAATTTTGTAGCAACAAAGTGAGTCTCCTACCCATATTTTCCATTCACCTTCTGGGTATAACCCTGCAACTTGCATTCCATTAACAAAGAGGTGAAAATAGATGCATCAAATCAAAAGACATGCAATCTTTAATTGGATAAGAACTCTAACCATTTCTTACCAATCCATTTCAAAGGTGCAACCTTTGTCTGCACATTAGCATCAACATGTGAATCATTCGGAAACACATCAATCATGGAATATTTATTTCCATTTCTACCATTTTCTCTTTCCACCTTCTTCAAGTTTCGTGGAAGCATGGTTGGATTCAAGGTCCAACATTTTGCAGCAAGATGTCCTTGCTTATGGTAGTAGGTGCAACACACGTGCATCCTCTTGACAACATGATTTTCCTTTTCTAGTGGACCTTTGGCTTCTTGCTTCCTTTCCTTCAAAAGTTTCCTGTATGTGGCCATTCTCTTCCAACATCTAGAAACACTATGGTTATCCAAACTACAAAAGGAATATGCAAATCTTTTCCCAGACTTATATGGAAATTTATCATGCTTAACATAATCAAAAGGAATATGATTAGAACCAGATTTATACCTTTCTCTTTCACCTTTGTTTCCTTCATGAGGAGGTGAATCAAATGAAGAAGTGGCTCCCTTTGGAACACCATCAATCTCTTCAAGGTTGTCAGAGTTTCCACAAATCTCTAGTTCAAGTGCATGCTTATGAACACCTGCATCCTGAAAATGATGTTTCAAGCTATTGCATTCTCCATGAATACAATATTTACACTCTTGAGGTAGAAGACCTACAATGAAAATCCTTTTTGGAACTGTTTCAATGGCCTTCTTGGCAGCTTTGGAACTTTTTCCATAAGACTGTCCATATCCAAGACCAAAATACTTAGGCCCTCCCTCAACTATTATTGGCTCAAAAATACCCTGTGCAAGTTTACCCAAGCCTTTTCCTTCATAGCCCATCTTGGACATTAACTTGGAACCTATGCCTTTGGTATGTTTTTCAAAAGAACCAATAAAAGCATTCTTAGAAGAATTTGAAGAGAAACAAGAATTGTTTACCTCTTCTTCAAGCTGATACTTGACCAAGGCTTCTTTGGCAACAAAGGGTTGTGTCTTCAAATCATGCATCCTTTCCAGGTTCATATTTGCAATATGAAGTTGCCTCTCCATTTCTTGCAATTTGTCAAAAAGCAACTGTTTTTCTTCCTCCACGGAATTCCACTGCTCTCTAAGTATGCTGCTCTTCCTTCCATCCTCATACATTTATCTCACCATATCCATCATGGTGGACAAGTCTTGCTTCATTTCTTCATCGAAGACTCTTGTGAAGAAAGAAGAATTTGAGGACTTACTTGTAGAAGTTGTCATTATGCCAATGAACAAAAGAACTTCAAACAAGATTAATAAAGAGCTTATTCAACAACCTTTTGCAACAAACCTCTTGTGCTTCAAGGATGGCCTTAAGGTCCTTTGGGATAAGAAGAATGCCTTCAGCCCTTCTTCCTTCTTGTCCTCTCCTAGACTGAGCTATCAATAGCTTTCCCTTCACCTCTGCAAACTCAAACAATAGTCAATCTGCAAACAAGCATACAATCAGCCTTTGACTGTTTAAACACCTTTTAGACAAGCAATCTTTGCTTTGTCAATCAAGCATTCTGATCTTATACCACTTGCTCTGGTATAACCAGCTTTGATATCACCTTATTTGAAGGTGGGGTTAATCAAACTTAAGCTCTGATACCACCTGATATGAAAATGGGGCACTAAAGACTTCTTGTAAGCTTACAAGAACCTCTCCCACTTCCAAAGCTTAAATATTTCCAAGACCTTATGATTAACTAATTGCAAAATTAAAAAGTTCTTGAAATAGGTGTATGCTTTTAGTTTGCCTTTAACCGTCAAGTGCTTTAAGTTCTGTTGCTTATGCTGATATTTAAATACATGTGATAGTAAGCAAAGTAGCAAATAAACAAACACGCATAACAACAATATAATATGGAGTTCACCCAAACCTTTTGGGCTACATCTCCTTGAGCTCTAGTCAACTCAACTAGGCTCTCTAGGATTATGGCATAAATTCTTTTACAAGCTCCATGCTCAACTCCATTGGTTTACACAGAAACAATGGGCTTAGAATACCATCTTATTCCGCTGGCTATCTATACTTCTACAGACAGATCTAGGCTTCTTTGGACTAGATTCCTTCAATCAGCGCTCTGAGCGATCTTGCTCTAGTTTGCACCAACTCCCTCAAAATTCCCTCACTATCTCTGGAATGCCTTCTTGTATCTTCAACACACCTTGGACACCAGCAACAACTGATCATTTCAACCCATTTTTGTTCTGAACTTCATTACAGCCCATGGCTCTTAGGATTTTGTTTGAGCTCTCTAGATCTGCGTCTCTGGCTCATCTGGCTCTAGCTCCCTCAGCTATCTGGCTCTATATGTCTGGCTCTGCCTCCAACCTTTGGTGGCTCTGCCTCTGCTTGGCCCTTTGGCTCTGAAGCTCTTAGGATTTCTGGCTCTCGGCTCTTTGAGCTAACAGTGGATTGCTTGACCTCCAAGCGACTCCAAAACTCTCTGCGCTACCTCTCAATCATGCTCTCTGGCTTTTGTGAGGCATTCTTCCGGCTCTATGGCTTCCTGTCCATTTCTCTGTGTGTGATCATTCCTCTGTCTCTTCGGCTAGCCCTTTGGCTTCTAGCTCCATGGCTCTGTGCATTACAAACACATCATTGTTACAAAATGCCCACTTGCAGCATGGCACAATGATCAGGGGTAGTTACAAAGGAATCGGGGCCTTCCTTTAGGCGAAAAACCGAAAACAACAACATAATGGAATACACAAGCAAACTACCAAAAAACACATGATTGAGCATTTAATCGAATCTCAAAATGCATTCAATCACATATATATCCCTCTTGGGTCCGTTCTGTCATCGCAAATTGTGATTGCATAGGCGGGAGATCAAAAAACCCAAATACAAAGGAATACATAGAAAATCCAAAAATACCGATCTCAAAATTTATGCAATCGCATTTATAATCCTTATCGGGTCCGCCTTTAATTGGCATATCGCAATCACATGTCACATAGGTTCATTGGCCCTTTGTATCGAGGATCACCGATTGCCGATATCAGCGTATCGCTATCAGCCCCATTGCTATATCGACATATCACAATATCGCTATCGCAACGGCCCCGAAGGTCTTCCCTTTAACTGTGCCGATCGCCGATCCGCCGATCTGCCAATTGCAATTGCAATTGCTCATCGCAATCACTATCACTACAAACTGAGGGTTCTTTCCATATACCATGGAACACACTGACGTCGATCTGTCGATCTGATCATTGCATATCACAATCGGCTCTGCCTGGGTCCCGATATCACATGCAGCCTACCTCTGATGCGATAAGTCAGAGATCGCTGATCCAGGGGCTTGTTTAGCCTTGGGTCTATGTTCGCCCTTTGCACCTTTCCGATGTGATTTCCTTAAGGAATGCATATAAGGCATTAAGCTCATTTTCATAAGAATTTCCTCCTCTTCAAAGGACCATGGCAATCTTCTTTCTGCAATAACTTCTTCATCCAAAGTCCATTTTCGCCCATTCAATTGCGTTAGATTCAGAATGAAGAGATCTCTGCAATGAGACTATTTCCAGGAGCATCCTTTGACTTTCATTTTCCTATGTGAGGAACATTCATAGACTTAGAAGTCTATTCTAGATCCATTTTGGATCAGCGGGGGGGGGGTCCCACAATGCTTTATTGAACATTGATTCAAGCAGTTTTGATATGGAGCGTTAAAAATTGATCGAATGATAACTTCCTTGGTGGAAATATTTCAAAATCATTTAAACAAATTATTTGCACCTATACTAATTTAAACCAACATTTTAACATATGCTCAACTTTATTACAAAGTTCTAGTAAAATTAACTTATTGTTTATTTTGAAAACTATACAATTTAAAAATAAATTGCATGGGTAAAAAAAAGATACAAAATACTTCATAACATTTTTTTTATCATTTTATAATTCTTCCAAATCTGAATTGTTTTCATTTTGGCCAAAACTAGGTTTTGGGTAGACCTTGACAGTAGCAATAAGTTTTATGAATGCTACGACTAATTTTAGGCTCAAATAATTTTCCACGTCAATTATTGATTGCCCAAAATATGGTTGGGTGAGTTGTTAATTCATTCAACATGCATTTTATCAATAAAGTTCGTATTTTTCTTTTAATACTAAATAAATTTTATTCACAAAATAAAATTATCAAAATGATTTATGAACAAAATTTCTAATTTTTTATTTAAATGTTTATCAACATGCATACATATATTTTAATTTGGAAAAATAACCCTTTTCCTAATAATATATATTTTTACTAGGTGGCAAACACAAACAATTGTTATATTCACATATTGAGATTTATTTTTAATCTAATGGTTTTATATTGAAGAAATCCCAGAGGTCGTAATGGATTGGAGCCTGTGCTTTGATACCATATGTAACAAACCAGAATTAAAATATATAACTAATTACATCAATTTATGTGATTAGAAATCAACATACAAACTATTCAACTAAATGACATAGAGTTTTTTAAAACCATGAGCAAAGAAGACTTAGTTGTAGCGACAATATACTTTACTTGTGATCCCAAAGTTGTAACAATACTCAAATCTTGCTTTATGCAACAAATTTTTGGGGGACAAATCTCCACCCAACTGTAGGCTCAGCTACACATAATATTCCTACAATTGGCCACCCCCAAGCCCTCAATCAACTACTACTGCTAGGGAACCCTTTGCCTCACAACATTCTCCTCCCAAAGGAATGAATAATGCTTCTCATCTCCCTTTTCGCCCATTAAATAGAACAATGGTTCCAAAATTGGAATGGGATTGAAAAAGGATTTGCATGCACACAATCAATGTGTCAGCATGCCAACTTATATTTTTTTTCTTGAGCTTTACTTAACTCAACATTTTTTTAATTTATCTTTTGCTTATTTTTATGCCTTTTTGCTTTTTGTTAACTTTACTTATTCTTACTATTTTTTATTATGGGCTATTAATCTGAAAGACATTTATTTACTCTTGAATACTTTCAAATTTCTCCTTATCATGCAATAAAAATCCACCACTACTTTCGAGACTAGATACAAATCCATGGAGAATGAATGAGAGGATAAAACAATTTACCATTAATGCAACATGTATAGGAATGCACTAGAAATCATAGATACTATTCATGTTGATATTTGCGATCTATAAGTATAATGTATGCAAATTTTTGGTAGATCCAAGAGCATCTTCTAATGTAATGCTTTATTTTGTCTAACAAAAAATAAATACCAATCCTTCTAAATGCACAACTAGGATCATTCAATTAGGTAGATTTGATGTAAATGTTATGAATAAACTGAATCTCCCAATCTGAGAGTGGATCCATATAAGTTTTTCCTCCCTGTCCACTATCCAGACATGCGAAAGTTTGAGAGTTCTAGTGTAATAATTCCACAATTGATGCTATTCTACATGAGGATTTAAAGCATGAGTTGAATTCCAACCCTGACCCCAAATATAGGTGTTTTTTGGGTCTGCAATTAGATTTAAGGTTCTCCTACCTTGGCTGTCCAAGAGCTTTACCACTTTAGGTGGAAGGATATGTTTATCTCCACATCCAAACCATGCATCTAGCCCAATTTGGACCTGATCACCTGATCCCACTCTCTAAGCCAAATTGAATCCAATGATATTAAAGGAACCAATCACTGCCTTCTATTATCACCAAAAAATGATCACCTGGCCATTTCTAACTAGGCTAATCGAAATACCATGTAGATTTAATTTTACCATAGTAAAATAACTTTCATTGTGGAAAATAATTTAGTAAACCACTTTTATTAAATTATTTTTTGATTTAAAAAAAAACCAAATGAGAATAATTAGATAAATCATTATTTATTTGATTTTCTCTAGGAATAATTATTAAATCATTATTTAAATAATTATTGCTTGTCACATTTGACTAAATCCTTTAGGAATATTTAAATAAATCACTATTTATTTAATTTTCCTTATCTCTGTTATTAGAATAATTATTAAATCACTATTTAATAATTATTTTGATTTCACACCATTCTTAATTCTCGTGAAATAATTAATAAATCATTTTATTTGTTAATTATTTCTAAAGAAAGATATTTAACCATTTTAAATATCTTTTCCCTCTCCAATAAATATAATAAAATATTCCAAGCGGTCAGATATGAATTTGGTTAATATTATTTTATTATTCTCCAATTTCGAGATATCTCCATACTTTGTTATAAATAGGAGGGTTTTTCATTCATTCTTTACCATGAGCATAATCATCGTCACCATTATCGTCTTTTTTCTTTTGAGCTTCCATTCTAGTTCTCCACACTTTGTGTGGGTTTTTCACATATTAAGAGAGAAGATCATTCATTTTTTGAAGCATCAAGGACATCAAAGGACCCACCCCACAGAGGGGGACTTACAAACCCATCTGTAGATCTCTTTCACCAAGTGTTTTTAATAAGATTTATTCAATTAAAGTCTTTCCAATTGGGTTATTGCATTGCATATGTTTACTGTTCCTTTTTATTCAGGATCGTCTATAATTTTGTTGCAGGTTTTCAATTTTATTGAAGATTTGAATCGCAAGCAACCATCAACCTATTGTTAGGGTCACTTGTTACCTAGTGACTTAAGTGAAGTGTTTTTGATACACCTTACAAGAAACTTCACACTAACAAATGGCGACTCCACTGGTGTAATAAACACATTATTGGGTGACTAAAGTTTAAGAAAATTTCATGGTTTTCTACAACGATTTTTAGCCTCTCAATTTCTATTTATAGTATTAAACCCTATTTTGTCAAATTTTCAGATTTTAGTGGTTTTCTAGTCTTTTCCACAGGTCACAAGTATTAGCTGAGCAAGATACAGAAAAATCTATGCGAGATCTACCCACCGAGAGTCCTAGGAGAAAAACACACTTTTCATCCCCTTAAGTAAGTTGTAGAGCGCACTTTTTGGCCCAAAACCTGTAGTTTCCTTTGTTTTAGGTCACTACTTGTGTTTTGGAACTTTTCTGAAAAATTTTCAATTTTTTTTTTCATTCTCGCTTAGGCCTAGATCCATGTGATTAATCTCTTTAAGGAAGGAAAAGACCCCCTACTGTTTGAAGTACACCTCCACATTGTTAGGAAGAGATTTGTTGAGTGAGGAGTCTAGGGTTTTCAACATTTTCAGCCACTAATTTTTAGAGTCTGATCCATTACTTTTCAGACCTTTTGGATAGGTTTCTTTTACCATTTTTCCCTTTAGAGTTTGGGTTTTCCTTTCCCCCTTAGGATCCCCTTGAGCATCCTAGTTTTTATTGCTTCACACTATCCTCTGTAACATTTTTCACCTCTGATTTTTGTTGTTTGTCTGCACCATTTCCAGTAGATTGGAGCCTTGCGATCCTAGTCCCTTGACATTAGATCTTTTAGGCCTCTTTATGTGTCTTTAAGTAGTTTGTTTTCCCTCTCCTTCTTAACTTCTTAGTAGCCCTTGTGGGTGGGGTTTTGTGTGCTTGATTGGTTGTTTATTTTCTATCATTTTCAAATTTATTTACTGTATTTCAGCATTTTACTTTTAGCAACACATGGCATCATGAAACATGCTTAATAAACTCATCCAATTGAAACATTATTTTCACACATTCAGACCCTAAGAGAATGTGAGCTTGGTTAACACGCCAAGCCAAGACTTGAAACACTACACCTCAATAAATCAACACACATAGATTAAGCCCACTTGGGCACCAGGGCCAAACAATATTTGTAGTGTAGGTGTAGGATTGGTGGGATTGACTTCCAATAAAACCCATCGATTGCTTTCATTGAGACATAGAGGTTGACAAATTAGGGAGCTTAAATCCTTCACCATCCCACAATCAAAGCCAAAGTGCATTAGAAACCTGATTCAAAGGGGGTTAGGCTAGGTCATCATGCGAGTAGTTCTCCTCGAGGCTACCCAACCTGTGGCCGAAAATTCTGTGCAGTGGTTGGCTACCAATAATCTCAAGACTCGACCACCCCTGTGGGATGAAGCTAACCATAGTGACCAATCTAGGAAAACACCTTATAGGATTGGCTATGGGAAGAAGTTGGTCCTCTACCCCAACTTTCTTTGGATAGCTTTGCTTGAGGGAATCAAAATATGTCGAGTAAGAAGTTCTTTGGAAGACCATCTGAAACAATAGATCTAGGAATGCTTGACGATCTAGATCACCTATAGGCTAGAGGTATTTTTATTTGATAGGACGAGTTTTCTTGTATTAGAGTAACATCATTAAAATAGTTAGTTGGCACTTGGCATCAATACACTAGGTGTTTTCTTGTTGTTCGTTTCTCTTTTATTCCTATAATTACCCTTTAGTCCTTAGATTATTATTGTCTAACATCATTGTGCCCCCTAGGCATTTGTGGCATCAAATTTGAGGTCTTCACCCTTAGTTCCTCTTAGGACATATTACTCCTCCCCATTGATTTAGATTTCATCCTCACTGATCCAGGTGGATATTGGTGGTCACCTAGACCCCCACCATTGTTTCTCTCAACATTTTCAGTTTTCTTAATTGTAGCACAACTTACTATCTTTAGCAGTTTTGCGGGTCCTGAACTTTTGAAGCCGTTTTGAGGTGCTAAACGACGTTTTTTGGGAAATATGGGGGCAACGTGGGTCCATGGACCGATGTTGCCCTTCCCAAAGTGGTAGTGCTTGGATAGATATTTCTAACGAGCTATTGTATGCATCAAACGAAGATCGTATGCCAAAGTTACGACCCCAGGAAGTTGATGTACCAATTTACCCAAACAGGGCCCACAGTTTGGTGTTTCATCTTCTAGGGTTACGTTTTGGAATGTTAAGGGTTTTCCATTGTTTCTCAACAATAAATATGCCTTTGAGCCTCATTGTAACACAATTCAGAGGCATGTAGCCACCACATCTCTTCTCAGAGATAAGCTACCATCGCCCTAGCTGGTTTATTTCCGTTACTGTTTGTAATCATATTTCAGTATTTTACATTAATGAAATGAAGTATTATTTCCACTGCATATCTATTTTTATGATTATCTCTGTAATTTGTTGCATTCTTGTTTAAGTCCAGATCAGTGGTATCAGAGCAATTTTCTTTTTCTCTGTTTTTCTTTGCATGTCCCCAACGAGGTCGAGATATAAGGAGTTAGGGATTGAACTGGTCGAACCTTTGTAAGACCAGCCTCGCAAATCTTGTTGACCTCCCATGGCGGATGAGAAGAAAGACGAGGGGGTAGGAGATCCTATCAAAATATTGCTCGAAGAAGCCCTCGAGCGACAACGGAACGTGATGATGGATAGCTTTGCCCAGATCCTTCAGCGGTTACCCAGAAGCGATGCATCGGCTTCCAACAGCTACTTTGGAAATGCCACACCCTTTAAGGTACAAGTTAATTTTGAAATCCCCATATTCGAGGGTCAAATAGATGCAGATGCCGTAGATAAATGGTTAAATATACTAGAGTGTTATTTTTCTATTCATGAATTTTCAAGTCGGGAAAAGATTGTTTTCGCTCTTCTGAAAGCAGCCCCCCACATCAAGGATTGGTGGGAAACCTACTGCGAGTAGAAGGATGAAAATACTGGCTCACTATTTTCAGTCGCACCCACCTGGAATTCATTCCGGGATGCCATCAAGGAGTAGTTCTACCCTGTCGGAAGCTATGAGGATGAATACATAAAGTGGACCACGTTGAGGCAGGGAAGTGACCAAGACGTGCTAGAGTTCACCAATCTTTTCCATACTCTTCACACAAAGTTGGATATCAAGGATTCGAAGCAGGATTTGATACTCAAATACCACAACTGCCTACATAAGTACATCCAAGAAGAAATAGAATTCCTGAACATCTCCTCTCTCGGCACAACATACCGATATGCTGTCAAGGTCGAGCAGAAGTTTAAACAAAAGAAGCAAGACTTTGGATCTATGAATTCAAAGCAAGGGAAAGGTGCCCCTAAACCACAGAAGAAAGGACAAATCCAAGGCAGGGCAGCCCAAGACAGCCCGCCAAAGCTGCAAGCAAAGAACAGTGTCGCAAAGCCGAAAAAGGACATGGGAAAATGGTGTGAGTTCCATAAGAGCTCCACTCACAACACAAGTGAGTGTTGGGCCAACCAGTCACTGGTGGCTGAGCTAAATGTTTTAGAGTCAGATGCATGTTTTGACTCTGAGTCAGAACCTGACAAGGGGAATGACAAAGGGAAGCAGATCATTGATGCAAATCCCAACGCCACTGTTTCTACCTCCAAGATCTAGAAAAATGAACCCGAAGATCCAGAGGAGGACGAGCGTCTCTTCCACTCTCAGATGTGGGTAAAGGGCTCCCCGCTACAGTTCATTGTCGATAGCAGGAGCCAAAAGAACCTCATTTTGGTAGAGGTCGTGAAGTAGTTGGGCTTACTGACCACAACACATCCACAACTGTACACCATTGGGTGGCTTCAGCAAGGACGGGATCTTCGCGTGAGCCAGTAGTGTTGCCTTCCATACAACATCAAGCCTTTCACGGATGAGGTATTGTGTGACATTTATCCCCTTGAAGTTTGTGATGTATTATTAGGACAACCATACTTGTGGAAGTGACATGCTGTGTATGAATCAAGGCCCCATGCTGTTATTATTACATTGGGAAATAAGTTGTACACGATACCAGAGGTAGTGCTGCCTACCGCCATCTCTTTTATTACCGCAAAACAATGCAGTTAGCTCATTTCCAAAACTGGGAAATTTGTTTTCTTGATGATACGCCCTCAAGGAAAGAAGAAGATAGTGTCCATGGCCTCCAGACAGGGCCCCTTCGCATGACAACTACAGATGGACAAGGTCATGGAGGAGTACGAGGACATCTTCACCTCCCCCACAGGGGTTCCTCTGCACTGTTAGGTCAAGCACTCCATTGATCTGACCCCAGGTGCACTGCTACCTAATGGACCAATTTATCGGTGCTTCATTCTGGAGAACGATGAATTCAAAAGGTAGATTTAGGAGCTGCTGCAGAAAGGTCACATCCGTCTAAGTTCATTTCCTTGTGGGAGCCCGATCGTGTTGGTACAGAAGAAGGATGGGACTTGGAGACTCTGTATTGACTATCGGGCGCTAAACAAGATCACTGTCCATAATAGGTACCCGATCTCATGAATTGATGACCTCCTGGACCAACTAAAGGGGGCAAAATATTTCAGCAAGATCGATCTGAAGTCAGGATATCACCAGGTACCAATCGAACCCTCTGGTGTGTGGAAGATTGCCTTCAAAGCCAAGGAGGGCCTTTTCGAATGGTTGGTTATGCCTTTCGGATTGACGAATGCTCCTGCAACCTTCATGAGGCTAATGGATGACATCGTGAGGCCATTCACCAACTCATTTGTAGTGGTATACTTGGATGACATTCTAATCTTCAGCCATACTTGGGAAGAGCACCTCCACCACATCTGACAGGTTCTCTAAACATTGTGGCAACACAAGCTATGTGCCAATTTGGAGAAATGCACTTTTGGCATGACCCAGGTTCAGTATCTGGGATACATTATTGATGAACAGGGGTGCATGTGGATCCAACCAAGATCCAAGTCATTCGGGATTGGCCATCTCCAACCACTCTGATAGAGCTCTGCAACTTTCTAGGTCTTGCCAACTTCTACCGCAGGTTCGTGTTGGGGTTTTCTCATATCAATTGGTCCTTGAGTCAAGTCACCAAGGGAGGGGCGAAAGCAAAATTCTTTTGGTTTGAATCTCAACAGAAGGCATTCATAGAGTTGAAAGATCACCTCTGCACGACACCAGTGCTCGCGTTACCAGATTTACAACAACCATTTGAGGTCGAGACAGATGCCTCTGACTATGCTATTGAGGCAGTCCTTACTCAACACAGGCATCTAGTGGCATATCAAAGTGAAACATTTTCAGAAACAGTCCGGAAGTATCCCACTTATGATAAAGAGATGTATTCCATTGTGCAGGCCTACTGACAATGGAAGCATTACATTTTGGGGAAGGAAATGGTCATCCACACAGAACACGGACCCCTGCAGTTCATACAGACCCAAGGGAAATTGCAGAATGATCGCCATCAGAAGTGGTCTACATACCTGCAACAGTTCCATTTGAATATCAAGTATAAGAAGGGCAGCACCAATAATGTTATAGATTGCCTCAGTCGACCACCAATCATGGTGTTAACCACCGTGCTCAACTCTTATGGGCATGAGACTTCTGATTGGCCACTTCTCTACAAAAGCGACTCATAGTTCAACCACACATACCAGACACTCTTGGAAGGTCAGCATGTTCCAGATTTTCACCTCCAGGATGCCTTGTTATGCCACCTGGGTCAACGTTTTGTTCCTTCAAGCAAGCATGCCAAGATGATTTTGGAAGCACACTACAGTCGGGCTGCTGGACATTTTAGGGTCGAGAAAATGGTGGCATTGCTGAAAAAGTATTTCTATTGGCTGAATCTTCGACAGGATGTTGGGAAGTACATCAGACCATGTATTGCCTATGCCATTGCCAAACCGACTATCAAGAAGCAAGGCCTCTATGCTTCGCTGCCTACCCCTAGTCAACCTTGGTAATCCATCTCCATGGATTACATGTTAGGCCTTCCTTCCACTAAGCATGGAAATGACTGTGTTTTTGTGGTCATCGACAGGTTCTCGAAGATGGCCATTATGGTGGCCTGCAAGAAGAATATCACAATAGAAGCCACTGCTAGACTCTTCTTTGAATGAGTTTGGGTGCACTTTGGGTACCACAGTCTATCATCTCAGATTGGGACAGTCGGTTCCTTAGTACATTTTGGTCCAGTCTCTGGTCAATGCTAGACACCAAACTCACTAAGTCCACAGCCTTCCATCCTCAAACTGATGGCCAGACAAAGGTTGTCAATAGGATGATTGTACACATTCTGTGCATGTAGAACTCAAAGCATCCATGCACATGGGACGAGAGCCTCCCCTATGTTCAGCATAGCTACAACCAAGCTCTTCACAGCTCAACTGGCCACAACCCTTTTCAGGTGGGCTTGGGATTCTAGCCACTATGCCCCATTGATGTGGCCATGCCACTTGCAGCTACTCGCATAGATTTGGCTCATGTCTAGTCTGAAACAGACAAGGCGACCAACTTCATTGAGCACATCCAACATATTTTCCAGTAGGTCCATGACATTTTGGAAAATTCAAATGCCAAGTACAAGCAACGACATGATCAACATCGGGTGCCACACAAGTTTCAAGTGGGTGACAAAGTCTGGTTGCATTTGCAAAAGGAACGCCTTACTGGAGCCTATCGAAAACTGAGGCCACTCCGATATGGTCCTTACACCATTACTAAGGTTGTGGGAGACAATGCATTTGAGCTCAACATTCCCCCATTTCTTGGCCTGCACCCAGTGTTCAATATGGACCACCTTCGGCCATACTTTCCACCATTGCTAGACACATCTGACATTGCAGAAGAACTCACACCAATAGAATTAAATTCAGATTGCATGGAACAAGTTGCAATTGATCAGATCATGGACACACAAATCAAGAACACTCGCCAACAAAATATCCAACTGTATTGAGTTGTCAAAGCAGGCCAACTCCTTCACCAGGGCAAGTGGCTCACCAGGGACCAAGTTCAGCAAAAGTTTCCTCATCTCATGGAGGAACTCAATGCAATGGGGACCATTACTTCCTAAGGGGGGAGGAATGATCTAGCTTGATATTGGTGGCCACCTACCAAGTGCACCTAGACCCCCACCATTGTTTCTTTGAGCATTTTCAGTTTCCTTAATTGTAGCACAACTTACTATCTTTAGCAGTTTTGTGGGTCCTGAACTTCTGGAGTTGTTTTGAGGCCCTAAACGATGTTTTTTGGGAAATCCGGGGGCAACATGGGTCCATGGACCGATGTTTCCCTTCCTAAAGTTGTACTGCTCGAATAAATCTTTCTAACAAGCTATTGTACACGTCAAATGGAGATAGTATGCCAAAGTTACGACCCCGGGAAGTTGATGTACCAATTTACCCAAACAGGGCCCACAGTTTGGTGTTTCATCTTCTAGGGTTAGGTTTTGGAATGTTAAGGGTTTTCCATTGTTTCTCAACAATAAATAGGCCTTCGAGCCTCATTGTAACACAGTTCAAAGGCATGTAGCCACCACATCTCTTCTTAGAGATAAGCTACCATTGCCCTAGCTGGTTTATTTCCATTACTATTTGTAAGAATATTTCAATATTTTACATTAATGAAATGAAGTATTATTTCTGTTGCATATCTGTGTTTATGGTTATCTCTGTAATTTGTTGCGTTCCTGTTTAAGTCCGGATCACTCCCAGTCCTCCATAAAGTCATCATTCTGATTATGTTTATGTTGATTCATCCTTTGATTCTACGTCCTCTCAACCCCATATCACCACCATGTCAGGAACCAATGTGGGTGCGAGAACCTAGGGTGGTAACCTGGGTCCTAACTAGGGTACCCCCACTAGCAGAACCCCCACAGTTGTTGTCACTCCTAGTCCCTTGCTTCCTTTTATGGTTGGTTTAAGTCTCCTCGATTTTAGCTAACTAATCAATGATCATCTTCTCCATGATCCCACATGGTGAGCTATGCCTACTAAACTCCCTTCATACATCCCAAAGTTTAAAGGTAACCCTGGAGAAGATCCAACTAATCATGTTCACTCCTTCCATATGTGATGTTAATCAAATTCCATTATTGAAGACTCCCTATGTCTTCATTTTTTCCAACGCATGCTCATTGGAGTTGTTGCTAAGTGGTATGTCAACCAGCTAAGGAAACCCATTCCACTTTATCGACTCTTGCCAGAATGTTTTTGTCATATTTCTAGTTACCTCTCCATTATGATACCGGTACCAAAATTTTGATTTCTTTCCATCAAACTTTCACCACTCACCTTTCTGACCAAGTTCAGGAATGGCGTAGAAGGAGTATTTGTAGATCTCCTTATTTCGATGACCAAGTCTATATGGATTTCTTCCTTAGATCGTTGTTGGCCCCCATTGCTAAAGATGTTGTGTCACATTTCCCCTAGTCTGAGGAAGAGGCACTCTAAATAGCCTTAAAATTTGATTTGATTTATGCCCAGTGAGGTTATGTTTACACTGTCATCCCCGATCTGCCTCAACCTAGTGCTGCAAATGCACTGGGGGCATCTCATGTCATAATTGGAACCATATCAAACCCTCAAACATATGATCCACCTCAGATGAGTTATGCTCCACCTCAGGGAGGGACCAGTTCCACGTACAATTATCCCTCCCCCAATCCTCCTTAGGGAAACCCTTATCTAGGTCCCAACATGCCATATGTATATCCCCATCCGCATCAAGAAATGCTAGGGCCAACTGTTGCATCACCTATTTATACCAATGTTTCCCCATCATCATATTATTAGTATGCATAGCCTAGCACTCTAGCTCCTTCAGCACCAACACCGTAGATCCCCATGCCTGCTCCCCCTCTACCATAACAACCATCTCCTACACAAGGACAAGTGTATGCTCACCAGAGTGGACCCAATCCCCCTAACCCCAAGAAAAGGAACAATGGGAAGGGTAATCAGAACAAAAAGTCTCAAGGTAATCAAGGAAACCAGGGTCCTCCACCCAATGCCCCTCAGGGTCCTCAACCTTATCTCGCAACCCAATAACAAGGCAGTCAACCCAAGAAAAATAGGGTTCTTCGTATGAACAAACCTTGTTCTTGTTGCAACGTATATGGTCATTATACCCATGAGTATCCTCTTTTACCTCAGATTTAGAAAGTATGGGAAGTTCAAGAAACTTCTTGATGATCGTAGCCCATTGCCCCTCCTCCCCCTCCTGCTTCATCTCAATCGGCAGTGCTTACTAATCATTTCCCTCACCAAGGATATATAGCTACCCAACCTACAGAAGGTCAGGTAGCTCAACAAACTCCACCATCTGGTCACCATGATTATCAGATTCTTATGATGAATTTTGATGAGGTAAATACCAAGAAATTTAGCCTTCAGACTCGATCACGCCAATATGGCAAGCCACCCGCTAAGTCATCGATTGAGTCCCAACCCAAAGTTTCCACCGAGCCTCTATCATCATCCAACAGTACCTTATAGATCCCTCAACCTAAGGTTGAGGTTATTCCCAAGATCCCCAAAGGTTTGTTACGTTGAAATGCTACTTCTGCCAAATTCGCCCATACATATAGCATAGTAAATGACTTGGTGCAGTCTCCTATTGCCATGTCAATGCTAGAAGTCTTCCAGATGTTCCCATCCTAATGGAAATATCTATTATCTACCTTGGGTTTCGTAGACCCTTAAGATGATCAGATGATTATCTTTCATGTTGACAAGTCGAAAATCCTCCCCAACCTTCATCTGTTGCATTTCAAATACTAGTCTCCATTATAAATTCCATTGTCCAGTGGTGTCACATTAAGGAAGGTGCCTCCACCTCTGTGATGGTTGCCTAGTGTTTAGAAGAAAATTGGTTCCCCGAACCTATCCCTATCCATGATCACTCTTCAGGCATATGATGGTCATCCTTCACAACCCCTTGGCTGATACTACAACTGCCCAGTCATAGTTGTTGGCAAGAACGTCTATATTCACATTGAAGTCATTGATGCTCCCTTAGACTATAACATCCTTTTGGGTCATAGTTGTACTTATGTCATGCCATTTGTCACATTTTCCGTTCATCGTAAGATGTGCTTTCTCCACATTGGAAAGATCATTACCATTGATCAGTTGACGTACTACGATCCCAAATCCCAGACTTCACCTCAGTCCAAAATTTCTTCCATGGTTGACAATAATATTGTTTCGTCTTTCTCTCTATGAGTCTACAAAGATTCTGCTTTGCTTGGTGTTGAGACCTGAACTTGCATCTTTCCTAGACATTTTTCTAGCTTCTTTCCATTTACCTGGACCTCCTAAGCTATCAACATCATTGCATATTAGTCATAAAAGAGCATTTAAAGTGGTTTTTTGACTATGTCCTTGTGTTTTCTGTTTGAACTAGATTTTTGCTTATGAGCTGCGGAATCTTGTCACTTTCCGCAACCGTTTTTGTTAAACTACAGGTTGCAGGTGTCACGAGGCAAAGCAAGCCACATGGGCAAGTTGGAAATGACCCAGACTTGGGTCAGGTCCCATTGGTCCCGTTGGATTCATCTAAGAAGGCCGTGGTCAAGCGGTGGTCAAACAGGAGAGTCCTACGGCAATAGGACTCCATTTTCAAGCACGTGAAGACTTTTGTGGCTGTTTCTAGATCTCTGGAGGCACGCTGACACCTGTAGGCTGACCACGATGTGGATACAACAACCGCTTTCAATAGATTGCCTAATCTCGTCGACCATGATGCTAAATCCATGGACGTTTTTTTTCACGTGTCCTCTATTCACATAGTTTTACTGAACAAAAGTTATGAAAACTTTGTTATAAATAACACGTTCTTATACGCATAGTAGCTAGCTTTTGGAATGTAATTTTTTTGCTGTTAAGAACTCACTATGCTGTGACATTAGTTTATTGCTGTAACTGTGTTTTGAGATATATATAAGAAGACTCTGTTCTACATGCTTGTGTAAACATGATTTTGGATTGATAGCCTGTTGGCCGAGGTTGCGCAGAGGGCCCCTGCACACTGAGGTTTCGTTTCCATTGTTGTTGTATAGTCTTTATGCATCATTTCTTTATTCTCACTGCATATGTTTTATAGTTATTCATTTCTGTATATATTTCTAACATTTCACTGTTGTTCATGATTTTTCAAGCTTTGTATAACGCTGATCAGTGTGTGCATGTTTCAGGATAGAGTAGGCAGCCCAGGCATTTGTATATAATTTTCATAATAACTAGTGATATGGAATTGATCCTTTGCTGATTTTTCTTTTCTTAGTTTCTTTTAATTCCAGTTCTGTTTTGTTAAGTTCAGTTTTGTTCATTTGCTTTGTTAAGTTAGCTAGAAATCAACTTTCTCATTTCATTGACAGTTACCTCTGAAAGCCATAACGAGACTAACTGGCGAGGGATTGAAATATGAATGTTGTGATTTTATTTTAGTTTACTTTTCTGCAATTAGATAATTGGATTGCTCATTTCATTGACGGTTACCTCCGAAAGCCATAGCTAGACTAACTGGCGAGGGATTGAAACATGGATGATGTAATTTGATTTTAGTTTTACTTTCTTTGCAATCTTTGATTTCTTGAGTGCAGTAGCTTAAATCAATTTTCTGTATTTAGATAGCAGCAGAGATGATAGTTTCATAATCAGTAGTTCATTAATTACTTGTTTTAATTAGCAGCATCTTTTCGTTCTTGATTCAAGTGTTATTTTTCACTAGTATGTTCTAAGACCTTCTGAATTGTTAAGTTTTGGGAACCCTTATAAAGGACATAATTGCCTTAAAATTTATAGCCATACTTGCCTTCTAGAAATTTAGGAATAGAAATTCCATAAACAAATATAAAATTCCCCAAAACAACATAAAAATAAAAAACGACGAAAGTAAGAAATAGGTTATCTTGCACATATAGGAAGCATCTCTTCAAAACTCAAAGACTCAAAAAGAGAAAGAAAATTCACCCCCCACAACTCCTATAGTTGAGCAACCTGCATCTTCATCCACACCTCCTTTCCCTGAAAGATTACAAATTGATAAAGGGGTGGAAAAACAAATCTTGTTGCCTAAATATGATTTTATAGATGAATTAAAGAATGTCTGTATCAAGATTCCCTTGCTACAAGCCATTAGAGAGATTCCTATTCTAGCAAAAACAATAAAGGAGTTGAGTCTCAAAAGACCAGGAAGGAAACCAAGAGATACAAGAAGAATCCACCTAGTAAGAAAAATTGCAGCTATCACGATGGGAAAAATTACCATGTAGAAGTATGTAGATCTAGGTAGTCCAATTGTCAAGACACATATAAATGGGATAGAAATTCCAAACACATTGATTGACTTAGGGGCTGCTATCAACATTATGAGTGGACAGACTATGGAACAGCTTAAACTTCCTAATCTCCTCTTTACACCTATTTTACTGCAGCTTGCAGATAGATCAATAATCAAACCAGACGGTTTATTAGAAGATATTTTAGTCTTCTTAGATTCTTGGGAATATCCAGTGGATTTCATGATCTTGACTCCCAAAAGTAATCTAGGAGGGCACCCACTTATCTTAGGAAGACCTTGGCTAGCCACAACTGATGCTTTCATT
>APFE030145098.1:0-83110 GCA_000404065.3 Pinus taeda | reverse complement strand
CCCCCTCGAAGAGGCTGAATTCTAAGGCGTTGATCTATCTTTTCTATCTTTTCTTGAGCTGGTTTCATAACAAGATCTTTTGCTCCTAACTATGGAAGTGATAGTTGGTTATTTTGTCAAATGAATAATGTTGAATGTTATGTATGTCATACTTTTGGACATATTGCAGCCAAATGCAGAAGAAGAATGGTTCAAGACCATCACAAAAAAAGATCATCAAGTTCTAGGCACTTTAAGGGATATTGTTTTGCTTGAAATATGTTTGGTCACAAAGCTATTGATTGCAATAAAAGGAATATGAAACATATATGTTATGCATGTAACAAGTTTGGACATAAAGTAAAGGAATGCAAGAGCAAAATTCGGACACCAAAGCAAAAGGATCATACATCATCGCAATTCCAGGTATTGAAGAAGGCAAAATTAGAATCAGAAAGATGTGGCATAACTCAGTTAGTAGACATAATAGACACAGGGGAAACTGAAAGTCTAGACCTTCAGTATTCCAATTTACATACGCAGATATTATAAAGAGAAATCACGTATATACGCGAGTTAGAGGCTGCAGATTCGCGTATATGGAGCTCTGAAGAAAAAGTAGCAAGATAGACTTAGGAAAAGAAGTCTAATATGGTTTAGTCATGGTATGTGTTGGTTGGCATAGGTTCAGGGGGAGCATATGCTTCGAATAATTGTTGGCATTGTTGGCATTATGGTTAGAATACTTTGGTGATAATGCTTATGTGGCTAAATGATACATCTTGCTACTTATTGTTGGTTGGTCAAGAGAATGATATTATAGGTTACAGGTTGCTGATGTTGATGAGAGATGCTTATAGTGCATATCATATGGTGTAGGATAGTTGCTGATGACTATCATGGTCTTGTTTAGACTCGGCATGTGCTCAGGGGTAGCATGGATGGATTGATACATCTTAGCATATACAAAGGGGAAGCTCAATCAGATATTTCAGCATGTACTCAGGGGGAGTATGGACAGTAGAATGTATATCATGGGAGAAAATATCTTTGTCCGCCCTTTACCCTTGATGTCAAAGGGGGAGAGTGACTTGGTGTGGTTGTTACCATCAAGTCTAAAGGGGGATATTGTTGGCATTATGATATAGGTATGACTCAAGTGTTGTCCTTGATGGAAACTCACTCAGATGACAAATCATAGGTATACGTAGGTTCACTATATACCAAGTCGCGTATATATGTAGGTTCACTATATACCAAGTCGTGTACACACACAGGTTCACTATATACCAAGTCGCATATATACACAGGTTCACTATATACCAAGTACTGTATACACGCAGGTTCACTATATATAAAGGTGCGTATAATTTACACACACACTTTCACAAAAGGAAAGGCATGTACATGTTGGAAAACTAAGTTTTGGTCCGTGGTATTTGGTCCATGGTATTTGGTTTGAGGTATTGACCCCAGGTATAGGGTCCAAGGTATTGGTCCTATGTGGTTTTGGACCATGGTATTGAGAGAGGGCTAAACTTATATAAGGAGAAGAAGATCGTTAGGCCAAGGTGCAAGTATTCAAGTAAAGAATATCTGATGAAGTGTGAGATCTAGTATGTTGGTTATGGGTTTTTGATGCTTTGCTTGATCTGAACCAAGGATGCACCTATGCGGTTGATGAAGGTTGATGGATCAGAATCATGAAGACTAAGATGCATTATCATTATATGGTATGATTATGAATAGATATGAATACTGACATAGGTCTTATCCTTTATATCTTATGTTCTAGGTATATCTAAAGTTAAAAATTGCAGTGAAGGTATAAGTAATTATTTTCAGATCTATACGCGGGTTCCCTTTGGTGAAAGAGCATATACACATTGGTCTGACATAGTCAAGTAGCGTATACTTTATGAGATTTGATATTTGAGGTTGTTGTTGGTTCTAGTGGTTGTTGCAGAGTTCTGTGCTCTGCTCTGTGTTATGGTGATTGTGTTTTGATGACAGGGTTTCAGTGATTCAGTTGTAGGGTGATTCAGAGTTGATGGTTATATTGCAATAGTGGATTTTTTGTATTGATGGATCGAGTCTGAAAATTTATGAAACATGGTCCCTGGAAGAAAAGAGAAGGTTGTAGCCTTTTGTTGGTCATCACCTACGTACTAGTACATCGACTAGTACAAGAACTAGGGGGTTGTAGCTCCCTTCCAGTAGTAGCTAGAGAACGGGAGAAGGTTGTAGCCTTCTTCAGGTTGGTGCCTGCGTATTGGTATGAGTCTACGCCAGTAGAAAATTGTAAAAAGATGTTTCTTATTAAAAGGAAGATAGAGACAATTACAACAGGTGGTTTTCACCCACATTGGGTTTCCACCTTATATCATGGTGTTCATGTGTGCTTCTTATGTGTGATGATCTGTTCTGTTTTATTGCACCTGTTTACTGTTTATCCGGTTAATAATGTTATGATACACTCATTAAAGATCAACTAACTGAATCATAATTTTACTGGATATACACTAGTTGCATTAAACATAGTTGCGTATACACACGAGTTGTCTTAACTGAAGTAGCGTATATGAATCTGATAATGGAAATTAAAAGATTATTGATTTGATAATACTGATTCACCACCACACCCCCCCCCCCCCCCCCCCCTCCCTCCCCCCTCCTCTTAGTATTATTTCCAACACATCTGACCTGTAGACCTACTTTCCTTAATAACCTTTAAGACATCTGATCCTATCAACTCATAGAATTCGAGAAAAAATTCAATCGACCATCCATATGGCCCCAGAATTTTGTCCTTCTTGAACCAATGTAAAATTTCTTCCAGTTCAATAGATGTAACCAGAGCTAATAATTCTCTATTTTTTTCCTCGTCAGCAAAACTTGGAAATAATCGAGCGACCTAGATAATCTCAACCAATGAAACTTCTCTAGGAGCATACAATAATGATAGAAAATGTTGAATACCCATTCTAGCCAGATCCCTAAAACTCATGACCCTATCACCTAAAGAATTTTCCAAGGCCCATATAGTATTAATAGCTTTCCTTCCCCTAGAAAATTGCTGAAAATTTTGTGTTGTCATCCCCCACCTATAACCAAATAACTCTTCTCTTAAGTCTCCAAGTATGTTCCCTTTCCTCTAGGATTCTTCTTTTGTTAGTCTCCAACTAAATTATGTGTTGTTTGGTATCATTTATATTGTAGCCTCCCCCCCAGGCGCCTCTAGTCGTTCTATCTTAGAATCAGTATTTTTTTAAAGATTCATCATATTTTTTCCTTTTTTCTATTGCCCACTCAATAGTCGCCTGCTTGAATCTCAGTAAGTTTTATTCAAATTAACTTGCCACTAATCTATACTCCTCAATACTACATGGGTGCCATATATCACGAACAATGGATCTAAATTTCTCATCCTTCAACCAAGTGGAGTTAAATTTGAAAGGGGGTCTAGGCTTATTAGGTCCCCAACAAGCTCCAGATAGATTCGATGATGGTTAAAAATACCCCCCATCCCAACCCACTGCTTGAAAAGAAAAAATTTGTCCTGCAATGACTCTTTAATCAAGAATCTGTTTAGTATTCTCGTAATCATTGTCTCTCAAGTCCTTCGATTTCTCCAGGTAGGCTTTTTATAGGCTAATTCTACATCAATTAAATTATGGCTTCCAAGAAATGTGAAAAATAATATAAAAGGGATTCTACACGGGAATCGACTCCCCAATTCTTGACCATACCCAAAGATAATTTTAAATCTCCACCCTGTATCAGGTTTTCTACTCTCATTAAATATCACTACATTAACTTATTTTAGAAAGAAACCCACTCCATACAAGGACCATAAACATTTACCACCTGAATCTCCATACCAAATTCCATTGAAAAGATATTTGCAATAATAGTCCCTTCACAACCCCAAATATTTGGGATTTTGACAGATTTGCAATTTATGCCTTAAGTTAACACCCTAGATCTTCCACGAACATATAATACAAAGAAATACCAACCTTTGAATAATCCTTCCAAGATATTGACAATGTTAGTATTCAATCCCAAAATCTCCTGAAAAAAAGATAATATCAAGTTTGTTCGATAGAACCAGGTGCTTTAAAGCTAGTCTTTTGAAGGGACTAGCTAACCCTCTATAATTAAAATATAACCACTTCATTTTGGACCATATACCGAAGCGTTTAGTGCTCTATGGATCCCATCTAAAGATTATTATCTACCTATGATAATGTCTTGACTAACTTGATGGATAACTTTCGACATATGATATTTCCACCCTCAGGTGGCTTTGGGAATTGGGGAAGGGGATAGAGGCCCTAAACCCTACTAAGATGTGACAGAATCTTTAGTGTTATTCATGTTTCTAGTAGAGGAGAAAATATAGTATCTGGGTTTGCTACCCATTGCCAAGGAATTTTCATTCGAAGAGGGAAAGGATGGGGAAGGTGCCAAAAAACATATAGGAACATAACTAATGGGGCAAGAGACTACCCACAAATTCCTATCATACCCCTGACCTACAACAAATGAAGGAAGCATAGATAAAAACATTTCCACTATACATGAAGAATTATTTAGGAAAGGAAAGGGAGATGAAGTGGATAGAGTACCCGACGATAAGCAACCCACCAACGATCCTTCTATGGTGTCCTTTTGAATCAGTCTAGTCCCACATTCCATCCTGAATCTTGTTGGGATTTTCCAAAGAGGGACCCCTTCTGACTGAGCCATCTCCTGATGAGAAACTAC
Organism: Pinus taeda; assembly: GCA_000404065.3. Taxonomy (NCBI): domain Eukaryota; kingdom Viridiplantae; phylum Streptophyta; class Pinopsida; order Pinales; family Pinaceae; genus Pinus; species Pinus taeda. Next base: position 78,361 of record APFE030145098.1, on the reverse strand, counting down.
ATTTTTTCCATCCTTACCACCATAACCTTTTGACGAGTGATGACCATCTCCCATAACCTCCTTCCTTTTTTTACCATATTGATTCAATAGACAATATTTATAAACATGGTCAGCCTCATGGCATTTCCTATATCAGAAGTGAAACCCCTCATAATCCAATTTTTGGAGATGAACATAACCTTTGTAATGTAAGTTTAGATTTGCCACAAGATCCTCCATAATATCCAGAAAAACCATAATATGGGAAAAATACATCTTACCAAACTCCAAGTATGATATATCATAATCCAGATAATTTCCCAGATCATCCCCAATTCTACATAAAATATCCTTTGTCCAAACTTGAAGCAGAAGTCATGGAAGCCTTACCCAAATTGGTTCAGCCTCTAGTTGTTCTCTTTTTGGATAAAAAAGCTAAGACAACCTCTTGAGCATAATCAGAGCCATCTTATAAATTCCAAAGACGAACTTGCATGTTCTTCCCTGTTAAATTTTAAAGAAAACCATCCTCTTGATAATGTACATATCACAGGAAGTTCATCCAAAATTTGACCCCATATCTCCTGAGGACATTTTTTCAATTGAGTGGTTGAGTAATTTCTGCCTCAAAACCTTCTAACTAGAACTTTACCAGTAGTTTCCATAATTTCAGACCATCCCCTAAGACCAACTTTCTCCCATTCTCTTTTACCTTTGTGCACTTAACCTTTTTTCCTTGAGACTTCAACCCATTTCCCTTGTTTCCATTTTGTTGTTTGGATTGGAAGACTTTCTATAGTAGACGAGGGAAGAGACACATGACCCTCAGCTGAAAAAGGCCTTGAACCCGATCATGTCTCTGGAGAGTCATATCCCTGTAAAAACCCCGATGTTGGGGAAAAGTCACTACTCCAGATGGAAGAATGGCACCCACTTGAAAAACCTCCCAACTGCTGCAAAAATGACTAGCCATAACCCACCATGCCAATGCCTTGAGAATTTACCTCTGCCAGCAACTGTGAATGTGGACCCCTACCTTTTGCAGAATGGGTAAACCCTTTGTCGATGCAAAAGAACCTGACTACTCACTAGGGTTAATGCAATTTTCTACAAAGCTCAGAGCTTCCAAGGAAACTTTAGCCACATTGAATTGGATATCTTGAATACCATCTCATCCAAATGACTCCACCCCATACGATTATGAAAGGTGCAAAAAATGTTGTCCTAGAGCTAAAACAAAAACCAACCAACCTTGAGCTAGGGTCTTGCAAATAAGGAATACCTTCTTCTAAATTTGGTAAAGATGTAAAAACCCAAAATTTGGAGAGCCAGGTGTCAAACCCTGCTCTGTTTTGGAATGTTTATGTGGAGTCTCCTTTCATATCAATACAAATTCATATGGGTCTCGTGAGTAGTCTACCAAATCTTTGTCCACATTTAGCACCTCTTAACCCTGGCAATTTCCATAAAAGATAACTACGAAGATCTCAAGAAACAGACTGATAGTCACTATATATAGAGAAAAAAAAATTGATACCAATGCTAAACCACCCAAAAAGAAAATCTCCAAACCCTAACATCCAACACTCATTTCCTATGTTACCATCGATAACATTGATATCTAGAAACATATCACTGATTTTGAAAAATGTTGACACAACATCAACTCCTTTTTTGGGGGGAACTTATTTTTGACACTTTAGATTTTTTATGTGTTAAGTATGGATAATTATTTTCACAATAATGGTTAGAATTTATATTATATAAAAAGGATTGGATTTTGGGCTAGGTCGCTTACAATTGTCTTCATGCTCCAGCTAAAAAAATACTATAAAAGATCCACAAAATTGGAAACCTACTATGGCAATATTTGCCTACTGTTCTAAATAGGTTCCAGTTATATTCATGACAGTATACTCCTAATAACAATATAAACTTACATAACATTCTAAAATTTCAACATATGTGAAAAAAATGAGGTTAACCCATCTCCCTATGCTGCATGATACTCCATATATATCTTGTCGTTCCTATTGTTGCCGCCTCACTACCACACCTGGCCTTTTTATTTTCAGATCATTTCTCATCCATTCCTCTTCAACGTTGAACAAGATATCACCATTGAATGTTTCCTCCATGGTTACATGAGCACTGTTGCTGAATCTTTCCTCTAGAGCTGGCACCCTGATGTCTAGGGCGACCAAGTCCTTCTTGATGCCAGTCTGAAACTGCTCGAGCTTACCCTATAGAAATTCAAATTTGGTATTTATAAGTAACTAAAGAGTCCATTACTCTTGATCCTCCACTAGATTATTTAACTCAAGGGCACACAACAACCCTTCGAATGATTTCAATAGTCATGCCAACAACCTATTGCATTTGGCTTCTCATCTTCCTGTGTTTGATCACCCACATTCTCCATTATAGAAATGAGGTGCTTCACGCTTTGGGCTTTACGAGATAATGAAATCCTTTGATCACTTCTATAAACTCTTAACAATAACATGTTGTATAACTGAGGGGCCATACGATACCATTTATAAGCAAATCTTCCTCTAGATCGCCTCCCTGTAGAATTGACTTTTGGGGTTACCAAATCCATATCTGAATCTCGTTGTGCTCTTGGGAGTGTCATTTGCATGGTTCAGAGTTTGCGGAGAGTTAAAATTACCCTCTAATAATTTAAATTCTCAACTAGGGTTGAGGTTCCTCTCACTTGTGTGATTGAATTACCACCTCGAAGAATTAATACCTTGTGCCACATGTTCTTATAATTCGCAATCAAATTTCGTGAAATGTTTAATTGATTTGGACAAGAGCTTCTGTCCATTAAGTTGTGTGGACAAGGAATTAATGTTTTACACTGAGCCTTATATATATATAAACCATCCGACATGTCGTAGTCCATGAACTTAACAAGAAGAATTTTCAGGCAACCTTCTTCCTAGAGGTTTGTTCAGATATCCAATTATGTGTGCCATTAACTTAGGAGTTAATGAATGGGTGAAGTTTGAGTCAATCCATGGTCCATTTATAACTTCCCTTTCTCTACCATGACTCTTTTATTGGCCAATGATTCTGCCATCGTATTCAAATTCCATAACACATGGAAACTTTTTATTTGTTTGAATTGCTTTTCTTGCAAAATGATCCTCTACAAAATAGGGGAGAATCTGTACTTATCGTTCCTTTGGATTTCCACAACATTTTGATCACTATCATTGAATATCATTGAATACACAAATATTGTTAATTTGGAGATTTTTTTGTCATTACGATTTCCAGGCCCTACCATAATGCTAGATATTCCGCTTGGTTATTGTTTGTCATGCTTAATCCCCATGTTTATTGAATATTTGTTTGTTCGTCAGGGCATAAAAGAACCCCTCTCGCTCCTGCCACCCCTAAATATGGATAATTTTTTTAAAATGTTGGTTATTTAACAATTTTTCAAGTAGTCTTCATCTTTTGTTACCTGAGATGTTTGCTTTTAAGTGTTTTTTAGGTTTGTGTTTTTTCGTTTTTCTTTTCAATTTTTTTTTGTAATGAATTTTTCTTTTTGCATAGTTTAAGAAAAGGTCAATATTTTCAAGTTAGGATTTTCTATATGTTTATGTATCATTAATTAATATTTCAATGTACATCAAATAATTGTCACTAAAAAAAATTAAACATTTGACAAAAAATACACATTTTCAATATAGATATAATAAAAAAATACACATTTTGGGAATTTTTTTTTGCTAAGAATGACATGTCAAATAAATGATTTTTATGGGAAATTTTGAACAAAAAAAGTTTAAAAAATAACATCTTTTATAAATTTTATGTCAAAAAATAATAATATTCAAAGTTTAATTTCAAAAAATAATGATTCACATTCAAAATAAAGAGAAAATTAGATAATAAAAGTGTTAAACATATAACAAAAATAACTTAATACTTACTTTTATCATAAAATCTTAAAGTCAAAACATTACAAGTATAACTTATGAATAGTTCTCAAATTTGAGCTTGGTTTTCAAGCATAACTTAAATTTAATCAACAATATCATATAATTAATGCTCATTATCTTCAAGAGCTTCATTATCGACTTCTTCGTTAGTATTTTGTGCTTCAGTTTGGTCATTTCCCTCTCCTGTTGGATCTTCGATGTTTGCAAATCCCCTGAATCATCCCTTTCTAATCATTCCATCTAATGGTGGCTAAGGTTCCTTTTTATTTTTTTCCACACATGATTCATTAAAATCCCCTTTCCTCAAACCAACTTATTGTATTTCATCTCGAAGAAATTTAATAACATTAATTATTTGCTAAATAAAATTGCATTGTAGTGAGTCTTTTTTAATAGCTATGTAATTTTTTCATTTTTGTAGGTAGCATGCTAGTGTTGTACCTAATCATCAAGCATAAAAGAAATAATTAAGTAAATTAGTATAAACACATAAAAATAAAAATAAAAATATTGAAGTTCAATTTTATATCATAAAACTTACCTAAACCTGAGAACAAATTTAAAACCCAATCTCCTTCGTTTGAACATAAACCTAAAAGATAATTAATCAATGCTTGTGGTTTTTGATAAACATTATCTATCTCTCATTTTGCATCTTTATCCTCATATGTTAGTTTTATTATAAAAGCATCAAGAACCGGTACTTGGCTATGAATCTTTCCATCTACTAGATTCATAAGAATAGGCTTATAACTATCATTTTTTTCCAAGATGCAACACGTATGAACTCACAATCAGTTATAATTGGCTGATCTATGTCACTAATAAGATTTGGATTTTGTCTGTAACATGAAATAGTAAAAATTAAATTAACTTGTAAATAAATTATTTTTTAAAATATTAATCAAACATACAATTTCAATGTCTTACAAGGTAAGTTGCATCATTGGGTTTGCTTTGCCCTTGAATTTTGATAATATCAATCCAAATTGTGTGTTTTAATGAAATGTCACAAATCTCTAAAGTGGTGATGTTGTGACTTCTTGAAATCTCGTAACCGCTCGGTTAAAAACTTGATAACTATAAAGCTCACTATCATATCCATTGTTTGGGAAATTGAAACCATGAGGGGTATCTATAATAACTAGAGAATATTTTCTTTTGGGAATGAGATTTATAATGTCTTCACAATCACCTAATAGTATTTGACACTGGACAATGCCAATCCTGTTCTAAATGTAGTGATTAGGACTAGGATAAAATTCAACATTTTGAAGACGTTCCTTTCTTTGCCTTTTGAACTTAATATTCTGAATAAAACTTTTGAAAGTCTCTAGTATTCCATTTGTATTCTTCTTCAATAAATTTAATAAAATAAAATATGTATAAGTAATAAAATAAAAATAGTTTACAAATGAATAAAATGAATGTATTAAATCAACATACATTTTTGAATGTAACATAAAAATCTTTTAATGTCATTGTAGAACTTGCATCTATATAGTTGCATACAACATCATCCCAACTCTCTTAATTCAACATTTTAATCATCTCTTCTTGTATTTTCATATAAAACTTATGGATGAGTAAATAAAGTAAAACATATTATAGTGATATGTATAATAAATAATACCGACAACAATGTGTTAAATTAAAAAAAAAAATTATAATTCAAAAACAAATACAAATAATTCAACACTTGCTTTTGAAATTCTTAGCAAATTTATTTCAATGATAATTCACTCGACTTCACATGAGATCATATTAATTTGACAATTCTATCATCCTTCACTATTTGCATTGCCCTCTAAGGCATGATAGTTATATCATCTAGAAGATTCTTGATTTGATGATTTGTCTTAATGTTGGTACATATTAAGGATTTATACCTTTTTAACCTTTTGATTTTTTATGTCAATATTCTCCCACTGCTGAAAATCCCATGGATCAAATCCCATATCTCCCTCGTTTTAAATCCTAAATTGAAAAAAATTATCCATACCTATGAATGTATCACTTACTCCACAGCCTTTTGCATTAATCTTTTTCTGATCACTTAGGCAACCTATTTCCATACAATATTTCTTTTGAAAACTTTGGCTAAAATTTGTTTTATCCCTATCACATTTTTCTTCAAATTCACTATGAATAAATATAACCATTAAGATGCAATTCATAGCCATCCCATACTCATTATCAATATTATTATCCCATGCATATAAATTTTCTTCTGTATCTATTAATATAACATAAATGGTACATTTCATTGTTTTGAAAAACGGGTTATTGAGATATTCCTTCATCAATTGTCTTCTAGCCTCTATAGAGTGGTTTCCCCTAATTACACAATATTTGTAGTAAAAATTTCTCCATCTATTAAATGCCTCTATGTTGGGAACTCCAACTAGATCAACATGAACCACATAGTCAACCACATGTGCATATGGATTGTACTTAATCAACATTTTCAAGTTACGAACATGGAGGTGGTCTGAATTTCTAATTTGATATTTATATTGTCCTTGTGTTAGCTTATAAAATTGTGTAAAATTAATTGAAATGTATGGTTGCCATCAACCAAGTTGTTCTTTATTAATTTATTTCGAATGGAATTTTTTGTGTGTTAATAACACGATCCTCCAAATCGGCACTTGGTGTTATGATTTCCCTGCTTCCTTTAGAGCTTTCACTATGATATTCACTAAAACCCATGATTTTTTGAGAATGGCCAACATTTGATTTCTTCCTCCTATCATTTAACATATTTTCTTCTAAATTAAAAATATCATCATCATCAACTAGAATAGAAACACCCATGGACAATTTTTTTTTTCATGGTTTTTATCATTTTCAAAAAGAGTTCTAAACTCATTGTCACTAATGACATCATCTTCTTCATCTCCAACTTCCACATGTTCTAAAGTAACCTTTCTAACCTTACTATATTTCTGCATTTTAGTCCTTCTTTCATGATTCCCTATATCTACTCTTGTAGTTTCAGGTTCTATTATTTTTCGCTTCTTTCTCATTTTTTCTTATACTTTATCTATAAGGGAATTGCTAGTCACATTCATAATATCTTCCTATGTATAATAAATTCCTTCAACATAATTAAAAGAGACTCAACAAAATCCTATCAAACAAAATATAACATTTCAATGATAAAAAAAAGTTATAAAAAATATAATGATACTTACAATAATGAATGACACATAAATATATATAGGCAAGCTTGCAATGTCATTCATAATGTTGACCATGACATCATGACACATCTCTGTAGAATCTTCCTTCATGTCATAATTCCTCTTTTTAAAACGATATCTAACCTTCACACGTATCTTGGCAAGTTTTACAAGAACACATACAATATTTGTATTCGACACCAAACATATGTCTCGTTCCTTGCCAACTATCTTATAATTTTTACCATATCGAAGTTGAGAACAATATAGAAATATTTGTACATTTTCATTGCTTTGTCTATCTTTAATATGCCATGAAAAGTCCATTTTATTAACCTTCGGTGCCATCTTCCACTATATAATAATGTTCATTGATTTTGAGGGGCCAATTGTTTAACTTTTAGCATAGATGTTAGTCCAATTTCCTTGAATAACATTTATAGATGGTCTGAATGCAACTTTAGATGTTGTAATTGTTGCCCTTGATCTAACAACATTCATAGATACTTCCTTTGATGTCATTTTTCTAAAAAAATAAAGTAAAAAAATATACAAGCTTATATTTTATCACATACACACACACACATACATATGTATGTATGTCCACAGGGCATTGGATAGACGGTGATCATGTGCTCTGTTAAGACATTCCTTGATGAGAAGTCACTGGTTCAATCCTTTCCCCAATCGTGATGATATATTGGACATGATGAAGATGTAGTCCTACCAAGCTTACCATATATATATAAACAAAGTTAATTATGTTAGCAATTTAAAAAAAAAATTAAGAAGAAAATATTATAAAGTAAATAAAAAATATTATAAAAATGGAAATAAAAAATAAATACAATATAATAAAAAATAAATAAAACTAAAACAAAAAATTTAACCACAAAAGAATAAAGCTATAATTAAAAAGCCACAACATTAACTTAAATAAAAAAATATATAAAACTAAAACAACATCAACATAAAAATAAAAATAAAAAAATACATTAAAAAAATTAAAATATTAAAAATTTAACTTTATTTCGAAACAACACTTAAAAATTTGAAATTAAAAAACATTTTTTTTTGTAATGCTCGACTTTATATTACTGGGGAAAAAGAGTAATAGAGTATGACTTTGTAATATTGGACACCCAAATAGGTAGCTATCACAATAACACAAATATGGCAACTTGAGATTACATAGACTCTGTTTTACAAGTTTATCCTTGGAAATAAAACATTGTCTAGACATCAAACTAAAAACTTCAGAATACCAAAAACAATGGCTCATTCCAGTTGATCCATCCACAACTAGGCTATGACTCGCTTGATAAGGACTCACTAGAGTATGGAGCATCGCATTGAAGATGCATATTTGACCACCTTCCTTCGCGAATAACCAAGAACCCACTGAAAGGACAATACTAAGAACCCAACTAAGAGAATTGCACTACCTAATTCTACCCACATAGATTATACAATTTAGCCCAGAGTCAAGTAAAAATGAATTGAAAGACAAATTGGATGACTAGAGTCCCACAGAGACCAAAGGAATTCAAAATGCAACAAATTTCCCAAAGAAAGATGCATTGCAACCCCAATTCTCTAGACGGGTAAGAGACACAAAATTCCCATCATTGGCTTTGAGACGGAGTGCATAAACACTACAATAATGATCGTCATATCTATTGCCATTTACCATAGCTTTGTTATCACCTAGATAAACTATACCACCTACTAAAGACATGGCTAAATCTATATAGAGTCCCACGCCTGAGGAATGAGATGGTCACTCACACGCAAGGGAGGAATAATACAAGCATAATGTTTGACAATCATGAAATTTCTACCTATGTACTTGCTCTTAATTTTTGGCAGCCACGAAACATCTACCTATATTTAATGTACGCGTGAGTCTATTCATTAACATTCTATAGCTTCGATGAAGTGGAGGCATATGGCAAGCCATGTGGCTGACCCAACCATATTCGCCCATAAGATCAATGATCTACATTGGTGTCATCACCTACAGGGGGTAATTAAAAAACTAAATTAAAAATTAACAAATAACAATTAAACAATTAAAATTAAATAACAATAAAATACAACAAATTGAAAAATTGTTAAAATTTTAAAAATTGAAATTCACAAATTTAATCTATATATTAATATATATATATTATATATATATATATAATATTAAAAATATAAAAGAAATTCTAAATTAAAAATAGAGCCAACTGGGCATCGAAGGGCCGCAACATGACTAGTGTTGTTGTTTCGTCGTTGCATTGGTTGTGCAATGGCCCTTTGGCACCTGAGTAGTCGAAGGTCGACTTTAAGAATTGACCCTCACCCTCAGGACAAACAATTATGTCATTGTACTGGCTATGTCATGACCCTTTAGTGCCCAGGTGGCCCAAATTTTATATATATATATATATATATATATATACTATATATATATTATATATATATATTTTTTGTTAATTATATTTTTTTTTTAATTCTTTTTCCCTTCTAATTTTTTCTTAGTTTAATGATTTCTTTAAAATAATAAGAAAAATTAAAAAAAGAAAATGAATTTAACAAAAATTTCAAAGTTCTAAAAAAATATTGTTTTTTTTTTTTTTTTCTCCTAAAAATCTTACAAACATGTTTTTTTATGGTAATTTTTTGTAAAAATCTTAAAAATGTGATTTTTGTTGTTGTTGTGGTTTTCTCCTAAAATATAATATTTAAAAAAAATATTTTTTTTTGTAAGCTTGGGAGGACTACATCTTCATCATGTCCAATATATCACCCTGATTGGGGCGGGGAATTGAACCATTGACTTCACATCAAGGAGTGCCTTAACAAAGCACTCGATCATCGTCTATCCAAAGCCGAGTGGACAATATTTAAAAATAAAAATAAAAATAAAAATCTTTGAAATAAAAGATAAATAGTAAAAAAAAAAATACAATGAAACAACATATTTTGCCCAAATTTCTTTTTAAATGGTCAAAATAGGAAGAAAACTAACCTTTTAAATGTAAAATAGAAAGAAAACTAACATTTTAAATGTGAAAGTCTCATGTTGAATGTCTTCTCGATGACTCTGTAGCTCTTCCATAAATCACTCCAATGTTTTTAACAAACAATCCTCGTGATTTGATGTCATGTGAATAATAGAAACAATGAAAGCTAATATATAGCTAAGATTGTGGGATTACTTTAAGTTTTGTTGAATGTGGGATTAAAATTAAAATTAAGAAAATTTCATATATAGCTAAGATTATAGGTTTATATTAGCTTTTGTTAAATGTGGGATAAGAAAATAAATTTTAAATTTTAAAAGTTAACTTAATTACCTAGTTAATGTTGAATAATGAAAATAAAAGTTTAATTTTACTTTTGAAGAAAAATATTAAAGGAAAATTTGAATAAAACGTAGGGTCGAAATTTAAGTAGAATGTTTTGAATTAAATTTTGGAGGGAAAATTTTCAAATGAAATTTTTGGAGGGAAAATTTTCAGGCAATTTTTTTGGAGAAACTTTGGATTGAATTTTTTCAATAAATTTTTTTGAAGGGAAACTTTGGAGGGAATTTTTCATTCTCTGATTTATATGTTGTCAATGGGAGAGAGCATATGTATCATTCAACATCTTCTATAAAAGGTCATGGATTCATATAATAGTGAAGTTTCTATTTTTGTAGCATAAACATCTTGTTCATGCAACAAACCTATTCGTATTAATGAATAAGAATGATTTCAATATGAATAAAGAGTCAATTTTTTCACTTAGTGAGGAGCTTGATGACAGTACAAGTAATGATATTAATCATATTAATCAAGAAAGTGTTAATCCTAAGGATTATGAAAGCACTACTAATGAAGGGGAGGATGAAGAATTTCATTCGAACGATAATTTTAGAGGCACAAATGAGGATAATGCATTTTCTTTGAGTCAGGATTTCAAATATGCTCATGATTATGATGAATTTCCTCTGAGTGAGAATTTCAAGAGCACAGATGAGGATGGCGAAGGATTCCCTCTAAGCGAGGATTTCAAAGGAAAAACAATGATGATGAATTTCCTCCAAGTGAGGATTTCAAAACCATAGACGATGATGGTGAAGAATTTCCTTCAAGCAAGGAAATCAATAGAAGAGATGATAATGGTGAATAATGTCTCCCAATTGAGGATTTCAAAAGCACTGATGATAATGGTATATTTCCTCTGAGTGAGGATTATGAAAGCACATATGACGATTGGTAAGGATTTCTTCCAAGTGAGGATTTCAATGGAAGAAATGAGCATGGTGAAGAATTTCTTTCGAGTGAGTATTTCAAAATCACCTGTGAAGATGATGTATTTCCTCCAAGCAAGGATTACAAAAGCACAAACGTTGATAACAATGTAAACTTTGAAACATGAACTATAAACTTAAAATGAGAACTCTAGCCAAAAAACCCCCAACAAAACATGAAAAACAGTGCTAAAAACGAAAAGTGTGTATACTAGAACAATGTTTTTTTTTAGGTTTAATTTTCAACATATAAAAAAAATGGCAGTAAAACCGATTTTTTTTGTGCAAAAAACAATTGTTTTTTAGGAAAAAAATACAATAATGTTTTTGGTAGAATAACATTTTTCTTTTCCAGGTATAATTTCAACGTTTTTTAGTAATGACGATAAAAATAAAATAATGGGATCTGAAACACATTAAAATTCCATTAGTTTTCATCCATGTTGTTAAACATATAATAACATGGCACTAAATATCACTAAAATTCTAATTGTTTTCAACCATAACATTAAAGATACAAAAAAAATTGGAAAATTTTCAACCATAGAATTAAAAAACTCTAAGTTTTCAACACATTTAATCCATGACATTATGAACAAATTACATGACTAAATTAATAAAAAATGTCAATACTTGTAGATTGAATGAAACATAAAAAATATCATATAAATTATATCTCTAAGTTATTTTTGCATTGTAGAGATTCTAAACAATAAAAATCATCATAATTAAACCATATAATCTAACAAACATAAAAATGACTCATACCTTCATTTAACACCATATGGAAATCAAAATTTTTATTTCAAGATACGATGCAAACATTATTTATATAAATTGTCTTAGACAATTATTCAAAATCACTCATATTTTCTTGCACACCATTAGGATTCACATCTTTAGATGAATGACTGGATGCAAATGAATATGTTCCACATTCTTCTCTTTCATCAACTAGTGCCCCATCTGAGTCCACATGCATGCTCACCATTTCAGGTTTCCAAATTCTTCTGGATCTACGACTGGTTTCAATAGACTTCCATATCAACATTGTTCCTTCTGGCAATAACCTCTTCAGAATATCTATCATCTTGAAGCGAAGAGTTCCTCTCTTTGTTAAATTGAAGTCATAAACAAGCATGTCAACATCCTCCAATTTTAAGAGGTCTGTGTGACGACGATTTATATTTGTACCCTTTCTTTTTCTCTTTCACCAATTTTTTTATCAACTACCATCTCTAGCTTGTACACACCATTGAATGGGTGTGTATTTGTGGCATACCAATGTACTTCAACACCTGCAACATCTTCATTTTCTATAATGACCTTTATAACCTTAGAAACCTAGAATGGATAGCCACTGGGATCTCCATCTGCTAGCACTGCGATCATGCAAGCCTCCTTAATATCATGTACTAAACCCCTATAAAGGTCTTCCATAGCTTCACGTTGTGCACGACATCTTCTGGAACCAATATACATTTCTCTTTCCTCTACCTATGAAGAATTAGTAATACCTTGAGATTGTTTCTGTTCAACAATGTTTCTTTCCTCATGTTCATTTGACACATTTTGTGGCCAAATAAATGGAGTTTTCAAAGGTATATCTTCATTTGTTTTTCTTGAAATGATATCATTTTGATTATTGAAAAAATACTCCCACCAAACTGAATTAGAAATATCAAAGTACTCATATGTATATCTAATACATTTTTTAATTTCTTCCAGGCAATTAGAATAATTTATATCTCTATTCTTCTTGTGTGCATTATGAACTTCAACAATTGATTGTAATAGCAATATATTTGACACAAATATTGGATGATCTAGAATGAACTTCAAAAATGCCAAACTTGATGACGACGACCATTCTGCAGTAGTTGAATACTTCTTGCCCCATATTAGTGTTTTCCCATCAAATTTTTTGATACGAAATTGATGTTGGAAGCTAATGTCATTAACTTGTCCAATGAATTTCTCCTCACCATGTGATCCCAGAATACACCTCCGCATGTCAACAGTTTCTTCCATCACATCAAATATTGGCTCTGGCATGTATGATTTCTTAATACATTCAATTAATGATGGAAAGCTCCCAACTTCCTTCCTCCTCAATGTGACTGAAAAACAATTGAACATTTAATTAATATGGTCATGAGTGTGCCAGACAAGAAGGAAACCAACCCTCACCTTCTGAAAATTTCTCAATTCAACAAGCATGTTTAGATATCCAAAAACAATCTGATTTTTGTTCTCACGACAAGTATTGTCCAATTGTAGATACAAAACTTTAGGAAGATTACCAGACCAATGAGAAAGCACATCATGAATTATGGTTATTGTCATATTTTCATCATTATGAATATTTGGAGCTGTGAAGTATACCCTTGGCAACATTTTCCCATGAACACCATACAACCAACCAAGTGATACTAAATAAAATTTTCCTCCTATAAATTTTTGGGTGTGCGAACAAAATGTGGTAGAATTGTTTTCTTCTAGTCCATACCATCAATTATCAAACCCAAATATTTATTTGGATTATCATAGCACTTCTTTCGATGCTTGTACAACTTTTTCCTTTCACTTGTTTGTTGCTCGCGATGCTCTTGAAGTGCTTTGACAATGGAATCTACACAACATAAAAGAAAGTCATTAATAAATACGTTTTCATAGTTGATGACTATACAATTTTAAAAATTAATGTTATGAATTCTTATCTCTTTCTGCCCCTTCACATTTGTCCCTTTTTTAATTAAGAGAAGCACATGTATTGAAAATCCCCATCCTCGTCTTCTTAGGAATACTGACATTGGAATTCTTTCTTCCATATCTTCACAAAATATTGATATGTAATAAATCAATCATGTCCTTCAACACCTTCTACATATTCTTTGGATAAGTTGTAGATTTCTCATCTTGAGAAATTATCTGGAATATGCATTGTCTCTCTATTTGGCATACACTCCATGCTTTGAAAATAAGTATTTCATCCATGACATTGCAGTATTTGATAATGACCCAAACTATCATTTATGATGTACTTCTGAATAAAATGTGGGATCCTTTTCCTATATTTCTTGGATTCTTGACAAACAAAAATTACCCATTGAATGAAACATTTTTAAAGAATTTCTACAGATAAATAAAGACCCAATATGATAATCATAACCTGACAATGTAGACTGCATGCACCGCACTAAATATGAAATTTGCATGCTTTTATTCATTGACAAATATCTCTTCCTTTTCTCCAATGAAAACTTGAAATCCATATGTTTCAAACAGTCTTTTTGAAAAAATTCACCTGAAATGAGAGAACTGATAGAACAACTTCTCGTCAGATATTTTACTCTACCCCTTGTATAACTAGAACATATTGGATTGATACGAAAAAGTCTTCTCCTACTCCTCGATACAATATTTGCTAGCAACATCTCCATCATTGTACCATCATCTGTATAAGCATTTTCATAATCATTATGAGTAATATTATCCTCACTATGATTATCTGTGCTTTTGAAATACTGACTTGGAGGATATTCTTCATCTTTCCCTTCTTCAATGCTACCCTAATAGTCCTTAGAATTAGGACTAAATGGAAAATTTGACTCAATGTTTATTGGATATTCTTCATCATGTGCATTGTCAGTGCTGCTCTCCATAGGATTAGAAATACATGGAAAATGTGACTCTTTACTTACTGGAAATTATTCATCCTACCCTTCGTCACTATTGCTCTCATAGTCCTTAGGATTAGGACTAAGTGCTCCATCTTTCCCTTCGTCACTACTGCTCTCATAGTCCTTAGAATTAGGACTAGGTGGAAAATGTGACTCTTGATTTATTGGAAATTATTCATCCTAGCCTTCATCACTGCTGCTCTCATAGTCCATAGGATTAGGACTAAGTGGACACCATGACTCTCTATTCATTTGAAATTCTTCATCACGTTCTTCATCATTGCTGCTCTCATAGTCCATAGGATTAGGACTAAGTGGAAACGACGGATCTCTATTCATTTTAAATTATTCATCATACTCTTCATCATTTATGCTCTCATAGTCCATAGGATTAGGACTAAGTGGGCATTGTGTCTCTCTATTCATTTGAAATTCTTCATCATGCTTTTCACCACTGTTGCTCTCATAGTCCATAGCATTAGGACTAAGTGGACACCATGAATCTCTATTCATTTGAAATTCTTCATCGTGCTCTTCATCACTGTTGCTCTCATAGTCCATAGGATTAGGACTAAGTGGAAATAGCGACTCTTTATTTATTTGAAAATCTTTATCATGCTCTTCATCACTGCTACTCTAATAGTCCATAGGATTAGGACGAAGTGGAAACCGTGACTCTTTATTTATTTGAAATTCTTCATCCTACCCTTCATCAGTATTGCTCTCATAGTCCTTAGTATTTGGACCAAGTAGAAGATTTGACTCTCTATTCATAGCAGAAGAATTTTCGTTATATTCATCAATATGAATAGAGTTGTTACACGACGAAGATGTTGATGCTTCACAAAATGAAACTTTAGTATCAGAAGAATCCATGCCTTTCAAATAGAAGAGGTTGAATGATAGAAATGGACTCTCTCCTAATGATAATATATAGCTTAAAGAATGAAAAATTCCCTCCAAAGTTTCCCTCTAAAAATTTTCACAAATTTTTCCCTCCCAAAAATTTTTGTTTCATGTATTTTCCTCCATAATTTTCTTCCTACAATTTATTGAAAATTTTTAACTTAATTTATTTTTTTTATGAAATCTCAATATTTAAACTAAATCTTTAAATAAAATTGTAAACTAAATCTTTACTTAAATTATTTTTTTACTTAAGCTATATAACATTTACTAGACAATTGATTTTTTTTTTTCATCACACATTTAAAATAAATTGCTATATTGCCATAACACAATTTATATATTAAGTTTTTATAATAAAAAAATTAATACCAAATTCACCATGCAGTAAAACAATTTCATAATGCTTGCCTTATCATAATTTACTATATCACCAAAACAAGATTTATATGTTAAAGTTTTTATAAAAACAAATTAATCCCGCATTCACTGTGCGGTAAAACAATTCCACAATGTTTGTTTTATCATAGTTCCCTATATCGCCAAAACAAAATTTATATGTTAAAATTTTTATAAAAGCAAATTAATCCCACATTAACCGTGTGGTAGAACAATTCCATAATTTCCGCTATATCATAAATTTTATTATCACTATTCCTCACATCACATCAAGACTTTTCGAGGTTCATTAAAAGACTTGGAGCGATTTTGTGGAGCAACTACATTGTTATCGACAACATATTCAACGGAAGATTATCACATTTGAAAGGTTAGTTTACCTTATGTTGTGTGCAAGTTTTAAAATTCAATAGGTTTACTAATAGTTATGTGTCAGTTGGATCGTTATTTTCGTGTAAAATTTCTGAACAAAAACATATTCTAGTAAAATAATACTTAATTTTTTACTAATGAAATTTAGATTTTTTTTACAAATTAAAAATTTAGATGAGACAAACTTACCTGACAGACTCGTGGTAGGAAGAAGGCCACTACATCCGTTATGGGCGTGGTGGGCCCATTCATGCCCGTTGGTGGCACCCACCCCCACGGCCTAGTCCGCCAAGGGTGAGGGATGATTTTTAGAATCATGCCTCCACCCCCACGGGTCTCCAACGGGCCTCTGGAGGCCCGATTATGAGAATAGAGCCTCCACCCCCATGGGCCCATTGGGCCACAGGGGAGGGGAAGGAGGGGGTTGCACGCAACCCCTCCTACCCCACCCCCATGGGCCTGTTGGACCATGGGGGGAGGGGTGGGAAGGGGTTGCACACATCCCCTCTTGCCCCACCCCCACTGTCCCACGACGCACTCCCTCTTGTCCCACCCGCGCAACCCAATGGGCCCGTGGGACCGTGCGGGTGGTGCGGGAGGGGTTGTGTGTAGTCCCGTCCCACCACTCCCTCGCGACCCAATGGTCCCATGGGGGCGGAAGCCCGTTGGAGACCAATGGGGGTCGCTTGCGGCCCATCGGGCCCGTGGGGGTCACCCACGGCTCATCAGACTCGTGGGGGTGGAGGCCTAATTCTCATAATTGCACCGCCACCACCATGGGCCCGATGGGCCGCAGGGGTGGGGTAGGAGAGGGTTGCGCCAGCCCCTCTCGTCACACCTCCATGGGTCCGTTGGGTTGCAGGGTGGGGCATGAGGGGCCTAAATTTTTTTAATTTTTAATTTTTAATTTTCAATTTTTTTTTAAAGGTTATGTTCTACAAAATTATTTATGATTATTTATCGTTTTCATATTTTGTTTTGTTTTGTTTATTTATTTAAGCTATTGCTTCTTTTTTTTTTGTAATTTATTGATTTATATATATGTGTATATTTTTTGCAGTAAAATGGAATCAAAGAAGATTTCTGTGAATCTTTCTAGACCAAAAAATACTAAAATTAAAGGTGGATCCTCAAAAAACACTGTTGAACAAACCAAACTTGAGCTAATAACTACAAATATATCAAGTGCCTCAAACGATAAGAAGACAATTTCATACTGGAAGAAATCAAAAGAAGTGAAGCTTATAGAAAATTTGTGGTATGTGAA
Organism: Pinus taeda; assembly: GCA_000404065.3. NCBI lineage: Eukaryota > Viridiplantae > Streptophyta > Pinopsida > Pinales > Pinaceae > Pinus > Pinus taeda. Next base: position 60,329 of record APFE030145098.1, on the reverse strand, counting down.
AGATAGAGAAGGTGAACAACATGTGAAAATATATCTATATGTTGATATCCCTAATGAAAGTGGAATTTATGAGGTGCTGGGAAAAGTCATAAGCATTTGTTTGATGTCGGACACTTAAGTTGTTTATGTACTTACAAAACTGCCCAAGTCATATGACAAGATTAAATATCAGTTATCATTGTCATTATATGACATGACAGAGGAATCTACAAAGTTGTGTAAACAAATTATAAATGAAATTTCACAAGATATGATAAGTATTGTTATTTATATTTCTGTTTTGCGTTATTGTAATTGTATCATTATATTTTTATAACTTAGTTTTTATTGACATATGATATTTTGTTTGACATAATTTTATTGAAAATCTTTCAATTATGTTGGAAGGCATTCATTTCATAGAGCAAGATATTATGAATGTTGTCAACAGTTTCTACTCATGGTGAGAAGAAGAAATGACAAAGAAGAAAAAAATAGTAATTCGTGATGCTACAAAACTACATCCAAGGGATCAACAAAGAATCTCTATAGTGGATAAATCTAGCAAAGGTAGACATGTTAATTCTGACGATGAGGAAGTTGAAACTGACACTGAAGAATATGTTGCCATTACTGAGGATGACATTAGAACTGATGCTAGAAAGGAGAAGAGCCATAAAAGACCAAAAGTATCAATGCCCACGAATGTTTCTGTTCTAGTTAATGATGAGAATGTTAGGAGGAAGAAAATGAAAGTTGAACATTCTCAATTAGTCAATGCAAACAATGAAGGTCCTAGTGAAAATTCAAAAGAAAACAGGGAAATCATTACACCAAGAGCTGATTAAGAGGATGATATTATTAAAATAAAACAAAATTCCATTCGACATAACTTGGAAAAGACAAACTTAATTGAGGGTGGTCGTACATTTTAGCTTAATATGAGACAAATCTATAATCCACGTGAAGGACAATTTAAATATCAAATCAGAAAGCCATACCACCTGCATGTTCACAACTTGAAGACATTGAGGAGGTACAATCCATATGCTCATGTGGTTAATTATGTGTTTCTTGTTTATTTGGTTCAAGTTCCCAAGAAAGAATCATTTGATAATTCAAAATGTTTTGAATACAATTATTATGTTCTTGGGAGGAACCATTCTATAAAAGCTCAAAGGCAATTGATGGAGAAATATCCCAATAAACCACATTTTGAAACAATGAAATGTATCATTTATGTTGGTTTATCATATACAAAAGCAAAGTTATTAGCATGGGATCATAATACAGATAATGAATATAGGATGTCTATGGCTTTCATCCAAAGGGTTAGATTTATTCATAATGAATTTGAAGAAAAATGTGGTGGGGATAAGCTAAATGTTACTCTAGAATTCCGAAAGGAATGTTGTATGGAAATAGGTTATCAAATTGAAAAGAAAATCAATTCAAAAGGCGACAAAGTAAATTATGATGTATTCAGAAGTATTGATAACATTTTGCAATTGGCATTTAGAACTGGAGAGATATGGCAATTGATTAATGAGATTTTCGCATGTGGGAGAACATTGGCATTAAAAACCAGAAGGTCAAAAAGTCTAAACCATTGATATGTAGCAGCAGTAAATCGGGTCCTGAAATGAAGCAACTTCCAGAAGATATGAATATCACACCTTGGAGAGTATAACAAAGAGTGAAGAATGAAAACCTTGTCAAAGAAATATTATCTCGTGTGAAGTCAGGGGAATTATCATTGGAGGAGATGTCTGAGGAATTTCAAAAGTAAGTTTGTTGAATTATTTTTACTTATTTCTAGATTATATATATTTTTTTAAATATAACATATTATTCTTGGTAGTATTTGTTATACTTATCATTATATTAACTTTTTTTACTTTATCTATTCAGTCACAAATTTTACTTGAAAATACAAGAACAAATGGTTAAATTGTTGAATGAAGATAATTGGGATAATGTTATACGCAACTATCCAGATTCAAGTTCTACATCAACACTAAAATATTTTAATCTTGCATTTCAAAAGGTATGTTGATTTATACATTCATTTTTATTCATTTGTATACTATTTTTATTTTATAACTTATGCATATATTTGTTTATTTTATTAAATATGAGGAAGGATGCAAATGGAGCACAAAATAGTTTCAGAAGATTTATTGAAAAAATTAAGATCGAAAGAATGAGAAAGGAACGTCTTAGGAATGTTGAAATTGATCCAACTCTTACTCATTTAATTTGGAATGGGCTTGAAACTATTCAATATCAAGTAATACAAGGTGACTATGAAGACATTGCTAAACTCATACCTAAAAGGGATTATTCCCTAGTTATTGAAGATATTCCCCATGGTTTCAATAACCCAAACATTGACTATGATAGTGACCCTTACACTTATCAAGCTCTTAGTAAAGTGGTTGCAGGATTTGTAGAAGTCACATCATCACCATTATGGATATTTGTGACATTTCACTCAGAAACACAATTGAAAATGTTATTGACAAGCCTCAAGGGGAAAACAAACTCAAGGATGCATCTTACATGGTAAGACGTTGAAAATATATGTTTGATTATGGTCAAAATTGATTTATGTACATGTTAATTGAACTTTTACTGTTTCATGTTACACACAAAAGTCAAATCTTTTTAACAATGAAGATCAACCAATTATAAATGATTGTGAGTTCATTCATATTGATAGTTGGACAAAAGATGATAGCTATATATCTATGCTTTTTAATTGGGTAGATGGAAAGAGTCATAACCAAACACTAGTTTATGATGTTGGTGAGAAAAACTAACATATGAAGATAAAGAAGAAAAAGGAGAGATAGTTAACATTTATAAAAAACCACAGTCATTGATTAACTATCTTATAGAATTATGTTCAAATGAAGGAGATTAGGTTCTAGATTTATTTTCAAGCTCAAGTAAGTTTTTCTATATATAATTGAATTTCAATATCTTCTTTCTTAATTTATATGTCATTATACTAATTTACTTCATTATTTATTTTGTGCTTGATAATTAGGTACAACACTAGTATGTTTCCTACAAAAAGGAAGAAATTGCATTGTCATTGAAAAAGATCTACAGTGCAAATTTATTCAGCAAAGAATAAATGCTCTTCAATTTCTTCCATATGAAATGCAAGAAATTGGGTTGAAGAAAGGGTATTTTAGTGAATCACGTGTGGGAAAAAAGACAGAGGAACCTCAACCTCCATTACATGGAATGATTGGAAAGGCATACATTAGGAGATTCATAGACATCAAAGATCCATTAGAATAGAAAATTGAGCAAAACGAAGCAGAAAATATTATGGAAGAAGACAATCATGAAACTCTAGAGGATGAAGAGTATGGATTATGTGATATTGTTGATTAAATTTAAGTTATGCTTGGAAATCAAGCTCATTTTTTGTAACTATTAATTAGTAATACTTGTAATGTTTTGGCTTTGACACTTTATGAGAAGAATAAGCATTCAATTAATGTTGTTATATGTTCAATATTTGTATTATGTGATTTTCGCTTTAGTTTTTATGTGAACCATTAATTTAAAAAAAAAAAAAAAAAAAAAAAAAAAAAAAAAAAAAACAAACAAACAAAACAAAAAAAAAAAAAAAACAAAAAAAAAAAACAAAACCAAAAACAAAAAAAAAAACAAACAAACAAACAAACAAACAAACCTTATTATTATTATTATTTGACATGAAATTCATAAACAAAACTATTATTTAACCATTTTTGTTATTTTTTTCCTATAAAAATTGGTAATTTGGACATGTCATTTCTAGCAAAAATTATCAAAATGTTATTTTTATGTTAATTGTTAAAAAATATTGTTTTTATAAAAACAATTATTTGATGTGTATAAAATTAATTTAATGATATATATAAATATGTTAGAATATCGAAACTTTAAAATAATCAACATTTCTTCTTTAACTATGCGAAAAAAAAAACCTCACTACAAAAATAAATAAATAAATAAATAAATAAAAGAAAAGCAGAAAATATGAAGAAGAAGACCACTTCAAAAATGTTAATTAGAAAATATTTATTCACATTTAATACATTTAGAAAATTTTGAGTAAAAAAAAAAAAAAAAAAAAAAAAAAAAAAAAAAACCGCCCTGATAACAGAATCATACTTTTTAAAATTAGCATGCAAATCACTAACATTCTAAAAAATAATGTCAATAAAAAAAATTTAAAGTGGTCAAAAACCGTGCTAAAAAAATATATATATATATGTATTTTACATCACCACTTTTCAAAATCGGTTGATGTTTTTTGCTACCTCAATGAAACGGGTAAACGTATCAGTTCCCATTTCAAAGTTTACATTGTTTGATGGTGAGGGATTTCCTTCGAGCGAGTTTTTCAATGAAAGAGATGCAGATGTGAAGAATTTCCTCTGAGTGATGATTTCAAAAGCATTGATAATGATGGTGGATTTCCTCTAAGCGAGGATTTCAAAAGCACATATAATGATGGTACACGATTTTCTTCGAGCGAGGATTTCAATAGAAGAGATGAGGATGGTGAAAAATTTCCTCTGAGAAAGGATATCAAAAGAACATATGAGGATGGTGAAGGATTTCCTCTAGGTGAGGATTTCAAAGGCACACACATTGATGGAGAAGGATTTCCTCCAAGCGAGGATTTTAAAGGAAGAGATAAGGATGGTGATGAATTTCCTCCAAATGAGGATTTCAAAAGCACAAATGAAGATGGTGAAGAATTTCTTCCGAGTGAGGATTTTAATAGCACAAATGAGGATGGTGAAGGATTTCCTCCAAGTGAGGATTTTAAAGGCACCAGTGATGAGGATGGATATCCTCATGATGGATTTCCTCCAAGTGAGGATGGTGAAGAATATTGTCCAACCAATAATGGTGACGAATTTCTTGACCATGTTTAGAATGATCATAGTGAGTGTTATCAACTGGACTAGAGCAGGTTGGGTTGTGTCAACCTTCAACCCAGCGTAACTATTTCAAACAATCTTTTGATTGGAAGTTAGCCCTTCCAATTTGAGAGGGCCCTCTCAATATATTTTTTAAAAATACAGATGGCTAATTCTGGTTTTCTATGTGTTTTTTTAGGTGAAAGAGTCTGAGGACAACCACCATTGGGCATGGAGTCAATTAAAGAAAAACAACAACAAACAACACTATTTTATGGAAGCTGAGGCATCTTTGGTTTACTAAGGTGGAAATGGACATCCATAGTAATCACACCAAATTGAAGGAAGTTGGAGCAATGCAACATAGAATTCCAAGTAATCAAATAAGCTCTGAAAATAAATAACAAAGGAGCATGATAGGATAGGACTGAAACCAAAATGAAACTCAGGTTAAAACAAAGTATGCTGCAACTGTATTTTCTATTAATTGAAAACAATACAACATTGGTTTTCTCTTTACATCGATCCCCCCTATGCAGAGTCGAGAATCTACATATTTATAGAGAAATATCTCTTTTACAAAATCTACCACCTGGGCTAGATTCCATCGATATATATGAGATCAAATACTATCTAATTAATAAAAAGTTGAGCCTTCATAGGAATTTCTGTTACAACAGAGTTCGAATACAAATGGGAGTCGTATGAACATAACCTATCTAACAGTTACAATTATTTAGGGAAATCCAACTGTTGTAGCATCGCGCTGTATTTGTCGAAACTCAAACATCTGGCTCTTCGAAATCTCACTATGTTGTTTCTGGTAAAACATGTTGAGAGTGCTTCGTTTTCCTCTATGTTTCGCTTCGCTCTGTGCCTTGCTTCCCTCTTTTCTGACATTCCATTTAGTGACCATGCTGCTGAAGAAACGCCAAAAAACACCCTCATTATCTCACAGAGAAGAAGTAGAATAAAAATTTTAATATTCATGATCTAGGCCATTGATCCGAGTTGATTTGACCTGGGTCGTTGATCAGACCTTTTTACATCACAATCGCAACACATGAGAAGGTACTTTTAACACTGATTCATGGTAATACCATAATTTTCCAAACGCGATGGTTTATAGAACGCATCACATAAAATATCGCATCCGGGAGGGTTCTAGCACATCACAATCGCAAGTCAGAAAGGACTTCAGGGAGGAGGAACTTATGACTATGCGATGCCCAATTGCGATATTGCAATTGGTGGGAGAAGTGCTATCACAATTGGCAGTGGAACAGATATCGTAATCTATGAGGAGGAGTGCTACACAGTAATTTTTCACTATCCTCATCTCAGTCCCTCTGCTGTGTCATGTATCAAATACACATGTCCATATCTTCCCACTTATGCAAAAAGATTAAACAGTGCTCTCTGATGCTGAAGAACTGACCCTTTTTCCTAAATTTCTGCATCATCGCTACTAAGACATTAAAAGGTGTGACGATCCCTTGTCATGAATAGTCTCGTCGTGACACCGTCGCAGGTGTACATGTGTTTTCTGTGACGGTACCATTTTAGGGCTTAGTGCTAAGCTCCCAGCTATTTACCACGACGATTCATCTGAACGCATTGTCTCCTTGCGATGTCGTCGTTGATCCTTAGTTCATGACTTGCGATGACCCAGATTTGGCCAATTTGTTCAAACAGTCGGCCTTCTGGGTGTTTCTAGAGCTGGTTGTTGGGTCAATTTGGGTCCCTTTTCCTCCTTTGGGATGGTGGTTCCGCCTCTTGTGCAACCTTCCTTGAAGATAAGCTCCCTCCCCCTCATTTCATGGAGACTCCTTCTCCTATAAAATCACTCACCATTGCTATGATCTGCTAATTCTTTAGTTCTGCAGTGCTGGCTAGTTCTTTTGAGTTTGCTTTGAAACTAAGTAGGCTGCTTTGGTGTGAGTGTGACAAGTGTGGGATTGCTAATAGTTTAGTAAGAGGTTGTGGAGTGCCTTAACCTTGTATTAGAGCTTGTGAGTGAGAGAGAGATATCATCTATTTGGGAGACCCATTCTTGAGAGTGAATGCTTGAAGAAACAATATTGGCTGGACCCTCTGAGAAGGCTTGTGACGTTAAGACTTGGTTGTAAGCTTTGCTCTTGATTCATTTTAATACAATCAATGATGATTTCCTATATCTTGTGCACAATTTACTTGATAGCTTATGATTTCTTGACTTTATAAGTAAATAGATCATTATTGTTCTCGGTTATGTGCTCTGTTGTTTTCTTGTGGTGTTTCAGGTTGATTGCTCATTGAGGAGAAAGAAACGAAAGCTGGAGCAGTGCAACGGAAACTTCATCAACCACCAATCTGAGGTAGGCCTCTAACGATGACTATTTAAGGGAATCGATTGTTGTTTTGTCTTTGCTGTGACTAGACCCACTCTAGAGCTAGAAGGGTTGCCTCTGTCCGCAGAGGGAACACTTTCCTTTATCACAAGTTGCGACTCTGCTGGGGAGTCCTTTTTATGTTTTCTTCTTGTTTGTCTTTTGATTTAGTGTCTCTTGAATTTTTGGGTTAAACCATCAGTTTTTTAGGTTACCTGGGTTAGTCTGGGAATTCCCCTTACTGCTTGGAAAGATTATCTGGTGTCATTTAGGTGATTTTACTTTGTCTTTTGCTTAAGTAAGATCGTCGCTCAAGATAGCTTAACAGTCGTGACAATGTCCCTGATGTTCTAGCTTTGTACCCGCGACTATTTTGATTTCGTCTCGGGTTGCTAGTTTAATTCCCGCGACGACTCCTGAAATCGAACCATCTCTGAAAACAGGTGTACTTTAGCGACTAGTATCTAGTTTTCAGTGTAACACTTGCGATGACATATCTAGTTGTTTGTGTAACACCTGTGATGACATCTCTAGTTGTCAGTGTAACACCTGCGCCATTTCCTGTAAAGTTGTTTTTACAACTTTACCTCCTAAATCCACCAGTCTTATTTATCCCCTGTTGTTTCCTCTCTCCCATCAGCTTGTTTTGATTGCTTTTGGTTAAGGTACTATCTCTTTGGTTTCATTGAATGAGTATTGTGTTTTTAGACCGTGTGACCTAGCTCTTTAGAGGTTTTGTCGAGAAACCATTTGCTTGGGTTACTTGTTTGTCCAAGGTTCATCCATGACCGTCTTATTGATTTGCTTGAGGCTTTTTCCTTGCTGGTTGATTTTTAGTGTCGGTTATTGAACCAATTTTTGATATTGATTCGATTTCTTCACTACCAAGCATAGATCACAATTGTTTGGATCGATCAGTTCACACTTGCTTGTTTGTCTCTTTAAATTCAAAACAAAACAAAAAATTAAGGGATTGCATTCATTTGATATACGAAAGTGAAAGTATATGTGAATTTTAAATTTTCATGTTTGAGAAATTGAAAAGCGAACTCTAAATCTTTCATTAGTAGTATCAATGCATCGTGAGATTATTGTATTGATGTATTGTGTTTCTTAGTGTTTGCATTCACTTATGTTGCTTGGGAATGAACTTTCTACCCTCCTTTAAGTAGGTGTTCATCGAAATGAAAGATGCTTTACTCATTCTAGTTGCATTCTAGGGTTTTTGATATACACACGGTAGGGCCTAAAATCTGAAACCTAATTCAAGATCAACTCTAAAATTAATTGAATGAACTTAACAACACATTGGAACTTAACGCACATTATTTAGAGGTCTAGGCTAGAGACGTGCTTCTATGTCATTAAACCTAGTCACTATTGCTTTCGCTTAAGGTTGGGTGATTCCTCCTTTTGTGACTCAATAGCTGCCTAGTACGGACTTGTGCTCCCAGTACCATCGAGTGTATATCGGTAGACCCCACTAGGTTATCATCTTACATCCATAGGAAGCCGTGTTTTTTGCCTTGTGAACCGTAACGCACCGAACGCAGCATTTGGGAAGATTGACTGCCGTATGGAAAGTCCTTGGTCATTTCTCTTCCATATGATCACCAAGGTGTATATGCAGTTTTACGGTTTGTCTGCTTAACCTTTTGCCTAGTTCTCCAGAGTAGTCACTTTCGTTCCTTTTCGACTCCTTAAAAGAAAAGGTCCATCTGAGCACTTGTCCTTTCAGGCTCATTAAACCTCAAAGAGATAGAGTCACCTTTTTGTCCTTTTCTTGACTCTTGAAACATGAAAAGGTCCAGTTTTGTTCCTGTGTCATAAAATTTACTGCCCACAAAATATTCCTAGTAGCAGTTCAAGTTCTTGGTTACAGTACAAGTATTTTTTAGGCTCATTCCCGATGGAAACTTTCCCCAAGTCTACTGACCAAGTTCCTCCCCAGATGGAAATCCTGGTCAGTTTCCGCCTTTTGGAAATGCTGGTGCTCCGTATATGGAAACATTGTCCTTGCCTGGGTTAACCATCTGTTTTTCCCATTTGGTTGTTTTCAACATCAGTGGTCCCGAGTGTCATGACTCCTGTTCCACCGTCTCCTTTATCTGAATCACGACACGATGATTCCAAGGTTGAGCCTGCGCCTTCTTCCCCTGTTCCTTCATCTTCATCTCCTACTTCGCCTGGTGAAAGTTCCACATCTAGTAACCAAGAGACTAAGAAGAAGAAGAAGAAGACGAAGAAGAAGAAGAAGTTCGATCAACGCGAGACCACCCGTGCAACTATTGCTCTGAGTAAATCTCAAGTCGGAACACCTTCTATTCCTCCGTGAAATGTTAAGTTTCCTTGTAAATTGTGCAAGGGTGACCATCTTCTTCGTGATTGTCCTTGTATTCCTAGGATCTTAGAAGTATGGTCTCATGATCTGGCTCATCCCTCATCATCCTCTGAAGCTCATGATGATGCTACCCTATCAACTAGCAGTGCTTAGAAGAAAGGGGAGATTCGATTCCCTTGTAGATTGTGTGAAGGCACCCATCCCCTTCGCCTTTGTCCGCTCATGGATAAGGCTTCCACTGTTTTGGAAAGTCTTCCAGCTTCTTCACCCCGACTTCCCGTTGGTTATCAGAGGCTCTCTTCTGACCCTCTCCTAGTTGACAATGAGATTAACTTAGATTATTCTCTTGTACACTCTTCTCTTCCCGAACCTGGTTGTGCTCAACCCATTGCTGACCAACCATTGGTCGGAGAGAGTGTTGACTTGGATTCACCACCAATGGTCCACTTTGTTTCTGAAGAACATCATGATTATATTGCTCATGTTCTTCTCATCTCATCAGATTCTCCTAAGTCCGAGAATGACCCTCCTATCATAGCTTATTGAGAGGGTCCTTCTTCAGTTCCTATTGAGCATGGGGGAAATCATATGATACCCCAACCAAGTAGTTCGATTGTTTCTTTTGACTCGAGTCATTTGATTTCTTTTCGCCTTCCATCCTATGTGCCTTTCCAGATTATAGTACATGCCTATAATAAGGTAGTACCTGGCACTGTCTTGGATGAAGGTGCATCGGTTAGCCTCATGCCTTTCACTACTTGGCAAGTTTTGGGCTCCCCACAACTTGTGCCAGTCACACAGAATCTGTTGGCATTTGATGGAGGAACCAGTCAACCTTTAGGGATCCTTCCGAAGTTCCCTGTTACTTTGGGAGGCCAAACCATCTATATAGACGTGATGGTTGTCCAAGGTGCTTTAGATTTCAGTCTTCTCCTTGGCCATCATTATATTTATGCCATGGGAGCTCTTGTTTCTTCACTTTTCCGTGTGGTTTATTTTCCGCATAATGGAAGAATGGTGACTATTGATCAATTGTCCTTATTTAGTCACCCGGTGCCTTCTGTACCACCATCATTCCCCGTTGGTTCTCATCCGAAAGCAATACCTTCCTTGCCACAAGTCAATTATGTGGCTACCCATTCTGTCTCCGCCTCTGTTGATGGTTATGCAGATGGTCTCGTACATCATGTACTGGGGGCATTGGAACCCAATCTGTCGTTGGTGTCTAATGACATGTGTTCCTCCCAGAGCGTGATTCTTCCATCTAGTGAAGATCTCTTGGAAGTCATGTTTTCATATGACCCATGAATAGGACCTGAGGAGAGTTCTTTTCTTGTGTCGACCTCGTTAAAAAATGAAACAAGGAGTTCCGAGGATAGTTTCATCTTGTGTCAACCTCGTTAAAAAATGAAACAAGGATCATGGAGCATAGTTCTTTGTCTAATGTCAAGCTCGTTAAAGAATGAAACAAGGAGTCTTGAGGACAGTTCTTGATCTTGTGTCAACCTCGTTAAAAAATGAAACAAGGGTTATGAGGATAGTTCCTTTATTGTGTCAACCTCATTAAAAAATGAAACAACTCCCTTTTCCAAATTGAGTCTTTGATTAAGATCTCATAAAGTCTGAGTTGAGTCTTTCCAAGATCTCGAAAGTGAACCTTCATTCCATCCTCCTCGTTGAATGCAATGAAGCTTTGGGGGCATGTACCTCGATTTGTGTTATTATGCTGGGGGCATGCAAACTTATAACAAACATAGTTTTTTGTTTCAAGCTTGTGTAAACATGAAACCGAATCCAAGCAGAGTTCTCCATGGTTCAAGCTTGTGTAAACATGAACCCATACCCGATTTACACCTCATGATTGTCATTTTTATTTGCTAAATTCTGCTAGATGAGCCTTGGTTGTTTCATTCCATTGCCACCATCTCTTTGGCCGATCATATGCTTTCACTTGGTTGTTTTTTCTTTCCTGAGGGTCCATAACGATGAGTGGTTTTATTAGGCAGCCTCTTGACCATTATGTGTTTTGAGCAGTTCCACCATTGCTGGAACCAGTTGCTACCATATATACCACTCGTTCCTCTAGGATGAGTCACCTTTAAGCTCTTTTCTGACTCGTAAAAGATGAAAAGATTGCCGAGTATTTTTTCCCTTTTTGACTCGTTAAATGGAATAAAAAGGTGGTCCACTTTCAGCGCTTTTCTGACCATATAAACATGAAAAGATCGTCAGACTTTTGTCGTTTCGAGTTCGATATTGGCTATAACACAACATGTCTTCGATCACTTTTTTACTTTTTCGGATCGGAGCCACTAATTACGAAAAGTACTCCTTGGTCATAATAGGTCAAGCGGTTCTCTCGGGTATTGTTTTTTAATTTTTCAGGCTCAAGAGACACAAATTTACGAAAAAGGACCCCCGTAGAGTTTTCTTTTCCGTGTCTTTTCCAACTCTCTAAACATGAAAAATACTCTGAGTTTTACCTGTGTCGAACTCGTTAAACCCTAACAACATTGGAATCATCATCATGACGAGACTCGAGCCTCTCCTCCTTAGGGCTCATTAAACTATCACTAGGTTGGATTCATCTGAAGGTTGAACTTATATCACAAGAATTTTTTCAAAAATAACTGGGGTACTCGTTAGCAATGGTGGGGGAAAATTTGGAAGTTGTCATTGGTTACCTACGACAGCTAGTCACTCTTGAACATCGACACTTTTGCTTCTCGTCGGGTTGGGATACCCTCACATTGTCATTGGCCTTTCGGGGTTTTGGGTTTCCATTTTACCTCATTCCATCTGATCCATGTTGCCTTCGTCAGAACTTCGATCCCTTGGAACTAAAATGTTGTCACATTCCGGAGTCGTGTCACCGATATGTTCAATAGTATAATCCTTCTGTAGTTCACACCCTTACCTCTTCCTCTGATGCTTTGTTTCACCATCTACCATTTGTTCCTTATCTCACGTCGTTGATGGGGGGAACATTATGGTTGTTCTGCGATGGATCATCTCATTTCAACACCAGCTCATTATCTAGGAGATTGATCTAGAGATCCCTTTCAGTACCTTGGAGCTTGCATGCCTCAATGGCAAGTTCTTCGCACCTGATGACAGAATTTCATCATTGGTCTTCGATTGAGTGATTCCACGAGTGTTTGAGTTCAATCCATTTTTCACACTTAGTGGATTGTACTGGAAATACCTTGAGAGCCATTGGCATTATTGGTGGATTCTCTCGCGCTTGTTAACGGTTTCCATTATTAACCAGTAATCAAGTGACTTTCTATCATGCTCGACTTCAGCACATTTGTTCGCATGCTAGAATTTGTACTAAGATCAGTTAGGGTTTCAAGACCCTGAACTAAGCTTACATCTATTCGGACTGTGTGGATTGGTTCATGATTACATACATGACCCTTTGATTGGATGGCTGCGACCATACCTTTGTCATTATATATGGTCTTATCAACTAGGTGGTTGCGTCCATACACAGACCAAGTTTCATATGTCTTTTGGATGGCTGCGCCCATGCCTAGACTACATGTATTTCCTTATCAGAGATATCAGTTGTACTTGCGCCTGCAGGTTCTTCAAGGTGGCGTCCCAGTTCGGTCATGGTTTCGTAAAGAATTTCACCCCTCCCACTCTCTTGGGTTTCATGCTTTAGGGGCATCTGTTACACAGTAATTTTTCACTGTCCTCATCTCAGTCCCTCTGTTGTGTCATGTATCAAATACACATGTCCATATCTTCCCACTTATGTAAAAAGATTAAACAATGCTCTATGATGCTGAAGAACTGACCCTTTTTCATAAATTTATGCATAGTCGCTACTAAGACATTAAAAGGTGCGACGATCCCTTGTCATGAATAGTCTCGTTGCGACATCGTCTCAGGTGTACATGTGTTTCCCATGATGGTGCCATTTTAGGGCTCAACGCTAAGCTCCCAGCTATTTACTGCGACGATTCATTTGAACGCATTGCCTCCTTGCGATGTCATCGCTAATCCTTAGTTCTTGACTTGCGACGACCTAGATTTGGAGAATTTGTTCAAACAGTTGGCCTTCTGGGTGTTTCTAGAGCTAGTTGTTGGGTCAGTTTTTCCTCCTCTGGGATGGTGGTTCCGCCTCTTGCGCAACCTCCCTTGAAATAAGCTCCCTCCCCCTCATTTCATGGAGACTCCTTCTCCTATAAAATCATTCACCATTGCTATGATCTGCTAGTTCTTTAGTTCTACAGTGTTGGCTAGTTCTTTTGATTTTGCTTCGAAACTAAGCAGATAACTTTGGTGTGAGTGTGACAAGTGTGGGATCGCTAATAGTTTAGTAAGGGGTTGTGTAGTGCCTTAACCTTGTATTATAGCTTGTGAGTGAGAGAGAGATATCATCTGTTTGGGAGACCCATTCTTGAGAGTGAATGCTTGAAGAAACAATACTAGTTGGACCCTCTGAGTAGGCTTGCAATGTCAAGACTTGGTTGTAAGCTTTGCTCTTGATTCATTTTAATACAATCAATGATGATTTCCTATATCTTGTGCACAATTTACTTGATAGCTTATGATTTCTTGACTTTATAAGTAAATAGATCATTATTATTCTCGGTTATGTGCTCTTTTGTTTTCTTGTGGTGTTTCAGGTTTATTGCTCATTGAGGGGAAAGAAACGGAAGCTGGAGCAGTGCAACAGAAACTTCATCAACCACTGATTTGAGGTAGGCCTCCAATGATGACTATTTAAGGGAATCGATTTTTGTTTTGTCTTTGTTGTGACTAGACCTACTCTAAGGCTAGAGGAGTTGCCTCTGTCCGCAGAGGGAACACTTTAATTTATCACAAGGAGGGATATCGCAATCAACAACGAAAACATATATCGCAATCATCTAGGAGGAGGACGAGGGATATCACAATCGACAGTGGAAAAAGATATCGCAATTGGCTAGGCGAAGGAAAGACTTGCGATATTGCAACTGATAGAGGATGTTGCGATATTGGTGGAGGATTTTGCGATATGTGATATCGGCGAAGGGGGCCAATCGAAAAGCAGGATGATATCACAATCGGCGAGTGAAATTCTTCTACGATATCAGCAGGGAAAGAAATATCGTAATCGGTCAGCGGAAGGAGGAACTTAATTGCGAAAGGTGGGAAGCTTTTACAATATGCGATATTGCAATGGCAAAAGGAAAAGGGGATGATCAGATATGTATTGCAAAAGGGAAAAGGACAACATTGATATGTTTTCAGGTCTAAGCGGCATTTTTTATGAAGGTTTTGAAGTATTACAAAGGAAAATGTGGAAATGCGATTAGAGTTAGAAATACAAAGGGATTACGGCTAGAGTTGAAAAATGGGTTATAGCTAGAGTTGGAAATGGGTTTGCGGATGAAATAGGATGAGTGAGAGAAATGGATTTTAGAGAATAAGAGAATTTCTCCAAAACAATTAGAATATACATGTCCTTCCTTCTTTAATCTCCAAATGTGAAGCATAGAAACCTCTTTCAGATAAAAAAACAGATAGATGGAAAGATCAGTGATGGAAAATTTTGAATAATAAAACTAAAAATTATTTCTAGTGGTTATCATGGATAACATTGGCTCCAATGGGGATGTTGCGCCCCTGTGGTGCAGAAAAGAACCAACAGACCAGTTGCTTGACCATTGGGATGATCCCATCTGAAGACTACATTCAAACCCACTTCACCAAATTGAAAAGCAAATTGCAAAATGTAATCTAAAGCTGAAGGAAATACCTGCCCAACAAGTTTATTTATGTACCGAATCTAATATCTGAAAATCCACCTACTTAGTTCAAGCAATATAAAATCTCCAGTATAACCAGACAAAGAGCTGATCCAACACTTGGGCTGCTTGACTGTGCTTGAACAAAATCAGTATTGGATCATATATTGGCAACTTAGAAATAAAATTGAATCCATCACTTGAGCTTGTCAATGGAAGAAACTTCACCTTCACTGATGACTAGAATAGACTTGTGGTACAACTCATCTTGAAAATTGTTCAAGCTACTAATCTGCAAGTAGTGGAGTCACCATGAAACTTCGATCTTCAGTATCTTTTAATAGTGAAGTCGCCAGGGTAATATCACAACCTTGAGAAATTTTGATTTCTTGTTACCCTTAGAAATCAGAATGAAGAGATTCAAAGAGAATCCTGGAAAAGGAGCTTTTCGGCTCCCAGCAGACACACCAAAATATTATCAACCGGGCTGGTTGGGGTTGGGCTGTGTCAACCCTTCAACCCAACATAACTATTTCAAACCAACTTTTGATTGGAAGTTAGCCCTTCCAATCTGAGAGGACTTCTCAATATTAAAGTTATATAATATATATATTATAATAATATATATAATATATTATATATAATTATTATAATTAATATTAATATAATATATATTATATATCTATATATATATGACTAACTCTGGTTTTCTATGTGATTTTTCAGGTGAAAGAGTGTGAAGACAACCACCATTGGGCATGGAGTCAATTAAATAAAAACAACAATAAACAACATTGTTTTATGGAAACTGAGGCATCTCTGGTTTACTAATGTGGAAATGGACATTCATAGTAATCACAACAAATTGAAGGAAATTGGAGAAATGCAACATTGAATTCCAAGTAATCAAATAAGCTCTGAAAACTAATAACAAAGGAGCATGATAGGATAGGACTGAAACTGGAATGAATCTCAGGTTAAAATAGAGTATGCTGCAACTGTATTTTCTATTAATTGAAAACAATACAATAATGGTTTTCTCACTACATCGATCTCCCCCTTATGTAGAGTCAAGAATCTACATATTTATAGAGAAATATCTCTTTTACAAAATATGCCACTTGGGTTAGATTCCATCGATATATATGAGATCAAATCTTATCTGATTAATAAAAATTTGAGCCATCATAGGAATTTTTGTTACAATAGAGTTCAAATACAAATGGGAGTCGTATGAACAGAACCTATCTAATAGTTACAATTATTTAGGGAAATCAAACTGTTGTAGCGTGACACTATATTTCTGGAAACTTGAATATCTGGCTCTTCTAAATCTTGTTGTGTTGTTTTTGGTAAAATGTGCTAAGAGTGCCTCACTATCCTCTATGTTTCACTACCCTCTGTGTCTTGATGCCCTCTTTTCTCGCATTTTTTTTAATGACCATGCTGCTGAAGAAACGCTGAAAAACACCCTCGTTGTCTCATAGAGTAGAAGCAGAATATATATTTTAATATTCATGATTTGGGCCGTTGGTTCAAGTTGATTTAACCTAGGTCGTTGATCTGAGCCTTTTTACATCGCAATCACAACATAGGAGAAGGTTCTTTTAACACTGATTTATGGTAACTCCCTGATTTTTCAGATGTGATGGTTTATAGAACGCATCACATAAAATATCACATTCGGGAGGGTTCTTGCACATCGTAATCGCAAGTAGGAAAGGAATGCGAGGAGGAGGAACTTATGACTGTGTGATTCCCGATTGCGATATCATAATCGGTGGGAGAAGGGCTATCACAATCTGCAATGGAAAAAATATCACAATTGTTGAGGAGGAGGGATATTGCAATCGGCAGCGGAAAAAAATATCACAATTGGTTAGGAGGAGGAGGACGAATATCGTAATCGACAATAGAAATAGATATCACAATTAGCTAGGCAAGGGAAAGACTTGAGATATTTCAATTGCTGGAGGATGTTGCGATATGCGATATCGGCGGAGGGTTTTGTGATATGCGATATCAGCAGAGGGGGCCGATTGGTAAGCGAGACGATATCACAATTGGTGAGAAGAAGGGTTATGTGATATCGAAAAGGAAAGAAATATCAAGAGCGGCCAGTGGAAGGAGGAACTTAATTGCGATAGGTGGGAATATTTTGCGATATGTGATATCGCAATCGCAAAAGGAAAAGGGGATGAGCGGATATGTATTGCAAAAGGGAAAAGGGCCGACAACGATATGTTTTCGGGTCTAAGACTTATAAAAGGAATGCGACATGTTTTATGAAGTTTTTGAACTATTACAAAGGAAAATGTGGAAATGTGGCTATAATTAGAAATACAAAGGGATTATGGCTAGAGTTGAAAAATGGGTTACCGCTAGAGTTGGAAATGGGCTTGCGGATGAAATGGGATGAGTGAGAGAAATGGGTTTTAGAGAATATGGGAAATTTTCAATTAGAATAGACCTATCCTTCCTTCTTTAATCTTGAAATGTGAAGCACAATAAGCTCTTTCATAAAAACAACAGATAGATGCAAAGATCAGTGATGGAAAACCTTGACTAATAAAACTAAAAATTATTAGTGATTATCATGGATAATAGTGAGGATAATATTCATGCTCATAATGATGATGAAAATTCTTATAAAGAGGATAATGAAATGACAAATATGTCACAAGAAAATATTGTATATAAGAGTAGGACTAGACCTTTTTATGTCAATCCAAGATATTGTAGTTATATAGGGTCTAGAAAAGAATATCTCATGACAAGAAGTTCTATCATTGATCTAATTTCAAGTGAATGTTGTCAAAAGGATTGCTTGAAACATATATATTTCAAGTATTCATTGGAGAAAAGGAAGACACACTTTTAAATGAATAAAAGCATGCAAAAATCATATTTAATGGGGTGCATGCAATCAACATTGATAGGTTAATATTATCATATTGAGAATTTAATGCTCTATAGAAAGGATTTCAAAAAATTGCATTCAATTAGTAATTTTCATCTATCAAGAATCAAAACAAGATTGGAAAAACATCCCCCATTTTATTCAAAAGTACATCATAGATGAGAGATTGGGCCATTATAAAAGATTGTAATGTCATGGATGCAAGACTTCTTTTCAAAACATTGAAAGTGTACTATGCCAATAAAGACAAAATACTTATTCTAGATAATTTCTCAAGATGAGAAATCTACAACTTATACAAAGAATATGCAGAAGGTGATGAAAGAGATGGTAATTTTATTGCATATCTATATTTTACGAGGATATGGAGGAAAAAATTCAACAATGTTTATATTCCTTAGAAGTCAAGGATGGGGATTTGTAATACTTGTTCTTTTCTTAAATAAAAAAGGGATAAATGTTAAGGGGAAAAAGAGGTATGAATTCACAACATTATTTCATAAAATTGAATAGTTATCAACCATGAAAATCTTTTTATTAATGGGTTTCTTTTATGTTATGTGTAGATTCCATTGTCAAAGCAATTCAAGAACGTCACAATCAACAAACAAGTGAAAGGCAAAAGTTGTAAAAGAATTGAAAGAAATGTTATGATAATCCAAATAAATATTCAGGTTTGATAATTGATGGTATGGACCATGAAAAAACACTTCTACCACATTTTGTCCGCACACCAAAAAAATGCAAGAGGAAAATTTTATTCAATTTCACTTGGTTAGTTGTATGGTCTTTAATGGAAAAATGTTCCAAAGGGTTTACTTCATAGCTCCTAATATTCATAATGATGAAAATTTGACCATAACCATAATTCATGATGTGTCTTCTCATTGATCTGGTAATCTTCCTGAAGTTTTGTATCTACAATTGGACAACACTTGTCGTGACAACATAAATCATATTGTTTTTGGATATCTAAACATGCTTGTTGAATTGAGAATTTTTCAGAAGGTAAAGGTTGCTTTCCTTCTTGTTGGGCACACGCATGACCATATTGATTAGATGTTTGGTCAGTTTTTAGTAACATTGAGGAAGAAGGATGTTGGGATCTTGCCATCATTAATTGTAGGTATTAAAAAATCATACATTCCAAAGCCTAATTTACACATGTTGGAAGAAACTATTGACATGGAAGGTTTATTCTGGGATGAAATACGAAGGCTTATTGTGGGATTGCATGGTGAAATACATATATTTAACAACTTAATGACATTAGCTTCCAACATCAATTTTGTATTAAAAAAATTAATAGGAAAACACTTATATGGGGCAAGAAGTATTAAACTATTGTAGAATGGGGGTTGTTATCAGGTTTAACATTTTTAAGGTTCATTCCAGACCGTCCAATATTTGCGTCAAATATGTTTTTATTACAATCAGTTGCTAAAATCCATAATGCACAAAGTCATAAGAGATATATAAATTATTTTGAATGCTTCGAAGAAGTTAAAAAATCTATTAGAGATACATATGAGTACTTTGATGTTGCTAATTCAGTTTGGTGGGAGACTTTTTTCAATGATCAAAGTGATCTCATTTCAAGATCAAGAAATTAAGATTCGCTTTTGAAGACTCCATTTATTTGGCCACAAAATAAGTCAAATGAATATGAGGAAAGAAACATTGTTGAACAACAACAATCTCAAGGTATTATTGATTGTTCATAAGTAAAGGAAAGAGAAATGTTTATTGGTTCTAGAAGATCACAGGCACGATGTGAAGCCACAGAAGACCTTTACAAGGGTGTTGTGTAGGATGTTAAGGAGGGTTACATGATCTTAGTGTTAGCAGATGGATATCCATAAGGTTATAAATGTCATTAAAGAAAACGAAGATGTTATAGCAGTTGAAGTACATTAGTATGCCACAAATACACACCCATTCAATGGTGTGTACAAGCCAGAGATGGTAGTTGATAAACATATCAACAAAAAGATAAAAAAAGGGCGTCCAAATATAAATCATCGCCACACTAACCTCTTAATATTGGAGGATGTTGACATACTTGTTTATGACTTTAATTTAACAAAGAGAGGAACTCTTCACTTCAGGACCATAGAGATTATGATGAGATTTCTACCATAAGAAACAATGTTAAGGTGAGAGTTCATTGAACCCAGTCATAGATCCATAGGAGCTTTGAAATCTGAAATGGTTGGCATACATGCTGACTCAAATGCGACACTAGTTGATGAGAGAGAATAATATGGGTCATCTTCATCTACATGTAGTCATTCATCTGAATATGTTATAGATTATGATGGTGTGCCAAAACCTATGAGTGAATTTAAATAATTGTCTAAGATATTTTATATAAATGATGTTTTCATGGTCACTCGAAATAATTATTTTAACTTTCATATGATCTTACATGAAGTTATGAGTCATTTCTGTGTTTGTTGGATTATATATTTTAATAATGAAGAATGCATTTGTTTCGAATATCCACAATGCAACAATAACTTTGAGAAATAATTTATGTTTCATTCAATCTACTTAGTATTGATATTTTGATTTAAAGTAAAAAAATGTTAAGAATTAATTTTGAATTTTTAAATTATATGGTGATATTGTCTTGATATTATTTATTGTTATCATTCGATAGACCGTAGTTAAAAAAATGTTGCAATTTTAATGCCCCATTAAAAAGGGTATACTTCAATTTGATGGCTTTATTTTTAAGTTTTCATTGCAATGGGACATGTTGTTCTAGGTTAAGGTTTCAAAAGAGCTATAAATTTAAGCTTTAAAATAAAAATTACTCTTGGTATAATGACTCTTTGATTTAGGTGTTCATTTTTAGAGTTTTTTTAGTCATATATTTGGTCCATAATGTTGTGGTTGAAACATGTTGAAAACTTGAGGTTTTTTGTGGTCATGAGTTTTAATTCCATGATTGAAAAATGTCAAAATTTTAAGTTTTTTCTGAGTCATGGTATTTTTATCTTTAAAGCCATGGTTGAAAACTGTTAGAATTTTAGGGTTTGTAAGAGTCATGATATTTTATCATTAACGTTATGGCTGAAAAGTATTGGAATCTTAAGTTTTTTTGGAGTCATGATATTTTATATTTAGCACCATGGATGAAAGTTGGAGTTTTAAGGTTTTTCAGAGTCATGATATTTTATCTTTAACGTCATTGATAAACAATGTTAGAATTTTAACTTGTGAAAAAAAAAGTGTTGATGCAACATCAACACTTCTTGTTTTCGGGATGTTTTTTCATGTTTTTTGCACAACAAAAATGGGTTTTTACTATTATTTCTAAAAAATGTTGAAAATTTACCCCATAAAAAATTACATTATTCATTAATATTGTAATTGTTGATATTCATGAAGCATGTGAACTATAGTTAGGTAGAGATTGGTCATAGATGCTACATGGATATTTCACTACTAATTGGTCACCCTGATGGATTCCCTATAAAGGATGAACTAATCAAATCACAATGGAAAATGAAGTCCACATGAAACATGTTGTCACATATTTGGAAGGTTAAAATGAACCTATCAACTTTTCTCATTTAGTGTTAGGTAATTATTTTTTGGAAACTAAATATGGGTGTTATGTAGCTCAACAATCAACACTACAAACCAAATACCTAATTTGAATTACTTCATTGCATTCATAATAATGAAAATTACTATACAACAATAGAAGCAACTAGTACCAGTTCCACTACCTAGATGTAGATATTAACATTTGGAATTTATTTTTTTATGACTCTAGGTCATAAGGAGTCAAGGCATGTTGGATTTTAATAGACCTGCTTAAGGAGAAGGCTCTAATTTCCGATTGATGAGAGTTTGAATGTACCAACAACATTGTTGAATACGAGGCTTTGGTCCAAGGTTTGAAGAGAGTTATTGGCCTCAAGATAAAATATTTATAGGTTTTTGGCAATTCATAAGTCATTGTTACATAGGTAAGAAACTCTATACATTGTCCATCCACACATTTGAATAGATACCAACATGAAGTATGCAAGTTAATTGATAATTTTGGATCATTTAATATTTAATTCTATTCCTTGTTCACAAAATTCTATTGAATAGACTTTGGCTAACATAGATTCAAGATTTACCCCATTATAGAGTGGGTTTTCCATTGAATTGTTTTTAGGCCTTCAATGCTAGACACCATCGCAAACTAGAGGGTGTTCAAGGAAGAGGATTAGATTATTGAGTTCCTCACAAACTTTGGTACCTGTTGTCGCTGCTACAACACCGTCCAAATTTTTTTCCTACACTTAATTTCAGAGACTTCTTTGGTCTTGTACATTGTTGTCGCAAAATTTGAAACTCATTCCATGTGTTTGCTTGAGGAGTCCCCCCCCCCCCCCCCCCCACCCCCTTTGCAAGATAGACAAAATGTCATCTTTTCACATGTTAGTTGCCACATCATGTATATAATCTTGTTATGGTGGTTTCAAGAGGTCACCTTTGTGTAAATTAGATTTTCTAACCATGTAAACACCTGTTGCAATCATTTCCAAAGTTTGAAGCACTGTCCCACAAGTGTCGTCATGGTCATCGCAAAGTGTATCTTAAGTGTCACACTTTTCGTAAACTTGTCGTAAAGATGTCACATGAAGGGAAATGAATTTTCATGTGTCCTGGATGATCTGTGTTGTTGTGTCTTCAAGTATTCTAAGTGTGTGATCACATTCAAAGTTTTATCATTGTTCACATCATCCTCACTGACCCTGCATTTAGTCATTTATGGAAAGCTTCTTGACCAAGAAACCTAGCTTCACTTGGCTTCCCTGAATCGCGCATTTCTCAGTCTCAGTCCTTTGTTGTGACCTTTCCTCTTGTCGCTACGCAATGCATAGTTCCTACCTCCCAGGTCTGCTGCACTACGTAGTTTCTATGCTCAAGCCCTGACCTTGAATCCCAGAACTGCGCAATTTCTTCTCACAACCTGACCTTAACTGAGAACTAAGAAGTCTCTAGCCTCAAGTTCATCCTTGAGTTCCCTAACTGTACAACTACGCAATGCCCAACCTCTCTTGTCTCCAAAAACTGTGCAATTTTCTCACTCAGTGCTCATACCCTCATCCTGTCACACTAACCCTTAGAACTACGCAGTTTGTCCCCTCAACCCAGACTTAATTGTGCATTGTGCAGTATCAAGGCTCAAGGCTCTCATTGCCTTCTTGAACTGTTAAATTGTGCAGTCACTGAGCCCTTTTCCCAACCTTCCATCTGGTTCCAGCCCAATCAATGGATCAGCATGCTCAATCTTAGACTAGGGGGTTTTTGGACTGATGTTGTCTCATCATGAGTGAATATAGAAACATGTACATTATTATGCCATGAGGAGATGATGAAGAAGGAGATGAAGGAGTGAAACATGCTGAAATACCATCTTGTATATGAGTACACAAGTTTATCAATTGAGACAAAGAAAAGGGAAACTCGTTTAAAATCAACACTGAAGACTTGAGATCGTTAAAGATCTCTTATCACCAAGCCATGCAGAGGTGAAAAGAAGAAGACCTGCAACACACAATGGAAACAATGGCTTGACATTTCCACATCATCAAGCAAGGTTATGTTAGCAGTGTCATGTCATGTCATGTTATGAGTGTTCACGTGCCATACCATTGTGGATAATGATGTAAATTATGTTTCGAAAATGTATTGTAAAGTGGAAGTACAAAGGACATGTATGGAATATGAAGAGTCATGTAAATTTGACAAGTCATAGGGAGGGTAAATGAAGGGTCATAAGGAAGGTGAAGCATCACTTCCTCATTGTTATATATGCATCCTCATTGCAAGACCAAAGGAATTTTTCACCTTGGCTCCTCTTGCAAGGCATTAGAGAGATAAGCTAGCTCTTTTGAGGAGCAAGGAGTGGCTCCAACGCTCGACTATTGGAGCTAGTGGTGTTCATTGTATACATGTGTCTCGGAAATTTAACTTAATATAAGAAACCCTATGGGCTAGTACGTTCTTCATGCATGGATTATGGATATTTGTAAGAATATTTTATAGATATTTGTAATTCATGTTTTCTTTCATCTGTGCTAAAGTAGTTGAACTATTTCGATTATTTTGGTACTTATCATATTGATAATGTGTTATAATTTCTATCACCTTTATCGCATCCTCGTGGACTATTCTGTTTGATGTTGTAAGCATCCTTCTAGTTTATGTGTGTCTCTACTAGGGTGGTACTACTACCTCTCTCTTAGAGGCTCAATTTTCCTCCCTTCCGCAGTAAAATAACTTTGACACACATACGATCAAACACTCATCAAGCACAACCCCCTTTCTTTTCGAAGGCACATTTTCACTCCTCTCTCTTGCTAATAGTTAGAGTCAAGGTATATCTTTAACATAATTGGAAACCTAGCCATATTCTATATGGGGCTTCTATCCCAAATGGTGTGAGGTCTAATTGGGACTACATATCGGAGAGACCCTTTGAATGTTGTCGAGTCCAGTATTGTCAACATTTTTTGCACTCGAAGGAGGGAAGCCAGATTTTTATGGTTGATATCCTCACCAACACCAATCTTACTTCCTTTGGTCAAGGCAATAAAATTCCCAACAACTCCCCTGCACACATTTCTGAATTTGGTAATTCTTATCAACATGGAACTGCACAAGCTTATGAAGCCTCTTACGATTAGATCTAGGCCACTTGCCCCATCACCCAAAAGTTTGCGAAATCTATTGGATTGATACCCACAGTAGAAACTCTTTCATATTTTCCAAAGAATAACCAAACCACCCCCACTGGGATAGTGGTCTCAATGGTTGAAGAATTGGTTCTCTCCACCCTTGAAGAGTTAGCAGACTCTCAAGAAAACAAAGAAAAACCAAAACAAGATCCAATGTTCAATGGTGCTGATGGTGATAACGTAGTGCTCTCAGATGTACTTTCTGCAGGTTAGGTGTAGAAGAAGAAGAAGAAAATCAATCCGATTTTGATGAAGAAGGGGAAAACAATGATGAAGACATGGTAGATCAAGATTTGGACTGGATGACTCAGGGCCCACTTGCATTGCCAGGTGTGTTACACAAGATGCCAAGGCACCCGAAGAAGATACTAACAAAGTATGACTCTGACAAAGCAATAAACATGGAGGACCATCTAGACAAATTCTACCTACATCTACAAACAGTGAGGTATGTTATGATGATGTTGCATTATATTGTTTTCATATACCTTATATGGAAGAGAAATTGTATGGTATCACAACCTTCCTATGAAATTGATCTAGAATTGGAAGGGTTTTAATTAGAAATTATTTCTTGAGAAATTCGTTGATGATAAAACCCTCATCATGCTTTTGAAAGAGCTGGGAAATATCAAGATAGAGTAGAAAGAAAAGGTGACAGATTTCAATAAGAGCTTTAACCGTATCTTAAAAAATTTTCCGCCAAACACAAAACCTCATGACTCCATCACAATTGACTATTTCACATTTGCCTTACCATCAAGCATTGCACAGTTCGTGAAAAGAATTGTGAAACCAACTTTGGTTGAAAATTTTGAAGAGGCGATCATGGTTGAGAAGCACCTGTGTGTGATTGGAGTCATCCCAGATGCGGAATTAACAAAAGACTCCAAAGACATGGGGAAAAGGTCTCAGGCCTCCATATGAAGGTCCAAAGAAAAGGAAGAAATTGATCTTGAAAGCTTGACTCATACTATCAAGTCCCTGTCCAATGAGTTGGTAGAATTGAAACAAATTTCAAATGAGACCTTTGTGAGCAGCAATCCCCCAAGTTCAACTTTCTGAGAAGGAATTACAACTCCGACAATAGTAAGAGCCATTTGACCAAGTCTGCGTAAAGCTCGAACATTGTGTTGAATACTGAAAGTATGAGCATGGATCAGTATTGTTCATTCCATAAAGAATATCATTCAGAGAAAACATGCCCACATTGAAACCACAACATGAACGCTTTGGTTGCTCACTTTATTGACATAGTTCTTATTGATGAGAAGACCGAGCCTGCAGAAGAAAAGGAAGAAACTATTGCGACTAAAGAGACTCCAAGCTGCATGGGTCATGTATTAAACACATTTAGTTGTGTACTCATATCTAGAAAGAGTAATGTCAAAAAGAAACCATTGAGTAATGACTCGACCCAAAATCAAGCCACTCAATATAACTTAAGAAGCCAAGGGATGACTCCTACACAAGAGTTAACAAAGAAACAATTGAAGGAACATTTGTTAAGGAAGATTAATCTACCTGTCAACTCAACACAGAATACTCAGAACAAGTCTGGGAGTGAAGTCACTGCAAAAAGCACTTATCCAAGCAATAAAGGTAATTCCATCACTCCAGAAGTAGTAGAAAATCCAACTCCCCCAAACACTTCAACAATCTCTCCCGAACTAGATTACAACATTGTTGATAAAATGAAGAAGGCTCGTGTGAATATCTCACTATTCAAATTAACAAAGATCATGAGCCAACGATACATGCTCCTACGCGCATTTGGACAGTCTGCTTAGGTAACAATGCTTCTTGACAAAAGGGAGTCTAATCTAGTAAGTCCTCTAGTTCCCTGGAATCTATACTTAATGCTTTAACTTTCGATGTAAATACACTCTATCCTCCATTTCTGTTCACATTTGAAATTTTCAATTATAATGTACACCATTTCTTAGTTGATTCTAGTGCATTGGTAAACATAATTCTCCTATCTATCGCAAAGAGAATCAATGAAAAATGGGATAAAATAGATGCATAGATCATTCGGCTGGACATGACTCTTGTCCATGTAATTGGTGAACTCAAAAATGTACTTATTCGTTCATCATCCAATCACTGAGTTCACCAATGTATAAACATAGTAATTTTGGATATTCTGGAAGCATACGATGTATTATTGAGCAAGGACTGGTCCAACAAGTTACAAGGGTACTTTCCGATAGACTAGTCACATTTGTGGCTTTTGTATAAGGGTAGAAAGAATTAGATCCTGGTGAACTCAAAGTGGTATACAAAACACACGGTAACTCCCTTAGAGAGAAAAAATGAGCCAATGGCTTTCGTGGACCTCATCTTTGGAAATTTCTTTTTGGAATCTCAACTGGGGTGTTATCTTGCTCAACCATCCCCAGTCCCACTAGATACATAGTTAAAGCTCCTTCCTAGTCTAACTGGTGAAAATGATATTTGTACAGTTACTAGTAGTAATAATAATAGTGCTAGTGTAGTATGTAGCCCTTGTATATATGATATGTGGACTTTGTATTTTGATGGTTTCAAAATGTAGGAGGGCTCTGGAGTTGGTTGTGTTTTAACAGACCCGTGACAAAGAAAACATTTGATCTCTAGACTCTTGGAATTTGAGTGCACAAATAACACTGTAGAATATGAAGCACTCATCTTGGGTTTGCAAAGGTCCATCAACCTCAATGTTGTGGTTCTCAAAGAAATAGGTGACTCAGAAATTATTGTATGATAGGTACGTGATACCATACACTGTGTTTCACCTCATCTCAAAAGTTATCAACAAGAGGTATGGTGTTTGATTTCACATTTCCACACTTTTAATATTATTTATGCCCCTAAGATGTGTAACGCAACTACGAATGCATTGGAAAATACTATTGCTAGGTTGCCACCACTTAGGGGTGATTTTTCTGTAGAAATTATTTATAAGCCATCTGTCCCTAATAATATTACTAATTTACGCATTTTTAATGATGACTAGTAGATACTACATTTTATGGAAAACACCGATGTATTCAAAGATACGATGATCGATGAAGATGAGCATGAGAAGTTGTTGCAAGATGAAGCTAGCACAAGCAAACAAAACCTCATGTCGAAATGCATGGTATCGTTAGAAAAGTTTTATGACCTCCAGAATCGCTTCTAAGGGCTAGTCAATGCAAAGACCTACAACTCAATGTTGTCACATGAGCAGATATATTTTGGAACATAAAAGGATCTTAAGTATGTTAATCTTGGTACTTGTTGCACACCACAGGAGCAAAAATATTTTATCCGCTTATTCAAGAAGTACCGAGATGTATTCATGTGGATGTATGAAAAGCTTAAAACTTATGACATGCAAATTATCCAACATGTAATTCCAATCAAAGAAGGGGCCAATCCGTTCCAACAAAAGTTGTGGAATGTACACCCTATGCTTGAGCCTCTCATTCAAAAGGAGTTAAGGAAGCCACTGGATGCTCAGATCATATATAAATTTCGATATTCTACCTAGGTATCTAATTTGGTCCCAGTAAGAAACAAGTCTGGGGAAATCCACTTGTGTATTGATTTCCGCAACCTGAACCGCACCTCATACAAAGAAAACTACCTCGTGTTGTCTATGGAATAGATACTGCAAACAGTATCAGGGTCAAAAATGTTTTCCTTATTACATGGGTATTCGAGATATAATCAGGTTCTAGTCTAAGAGCTGACAGACTTAAAACAACATTTCGTACTAAGTGGGGTACGTTTGCATTCAAAAGAATTTCATTTGGGTTGATTAATGTCGGTGTGACATTTCAACACGCCATGGACATTTTATTTCGTGGATTGATTGGACAAAGCATGGTGGTCTACCTCGATGATGTCATAGTATTTTCTAGTATCAGAGCGGAAGGTCTATTTGGCTGATAAACTCGCAGGAGAGAAGGGTTCCTGGTTCGAGTGGGAGCAATGGCGGAAGATGGTAGGTTTAGGGTCGAAAAATTTAATGGCCAAAACTACCATCTGTGGAAGATGTAGATGAAAGATTATTTGTACTAGAGAGATCTATACTAACCATTAAGTGGAAAGGCAAAGAAGTCGATGAGTATGATAGACACAGAATGGGATATTCTCGACAGAAAAGCACTTGGAACAATACGACTGTGCCTAGCAGCGTCGGTAGCATTTAATATTTCAAAGGAAATGACAACATAGGGTTTAATGTCGAAATTGGCCAAACTATATGAAAATCCCTTGGCCTCAAATAAGGTATTTCTTATGAAGCGTTTATTTAATATGAAGATGTCAGAAGGTGGATCTATTGCTGATAATTTAAATGAATTTAATACAATTACTAGTCAATTAAGTTCTGTAGGGGTAGCTTTGATGATGAAGTTAGGGCTTTGTTATTTCTGTGCTCACTGGTAGAAAGTTGGAATGGTTTAGTTATGGCCATTAGTAACTCTATCTCTAGATCTAGTACTTTAAAGTTTGATGATGTTGTCGATGCAATCCTTAGCGAGGAAATGCGATGGAAAAGCTCCGGTGAGACATAAAGTAATGCTTTGACTATAGAGACTAGGGGAAGAAAAATGGAAAGAGGAAAGAGCCCTAGATATCGCAGTAGTCAAGAAAAGGCATATCCAAGTCCAGATCGGGGATAGTGTGCTGGAAATGTGGGAAGAAAGGACACCTGAAGAAAGACTGCAAGTCTCAGAAGGGAAAAGAAGGAGATGCTTAGCAAGAAAACATTCATGAAGCGAATGTGACAGGTGATGTGTTGCAAATTGCTTTGATTATTTCATTAGAAAATATTATTGATGCTTGGGTGGTATATTCAAGGGCCTTATTCCATGCCACACCTGATAGGAAACATTTTCATGATTATGTTCAAGGAGATTTTGGACAGGTTCGATTGGATGATGATAAATGTGTAAAATCATTGGAATGGATACAATTTTCATAAAACAGCAGAATGGAAATAAATGGCTATTGAAGGAGGTAAGGCATGTTCTAGATCTGAAGAAAAATCTGATCTCAATAGGGCAGTTGGAAAGTGAAGGTTGTGTAACTACTTTCACATATAAAACCTGGAAGATCACTAAAGGAGCCCTAGTAATAGCAAAAGGAGAAAAGGTTGGTACATTGTATTTATGAAATGGTATTTCTAATTTTGTTAATGCTTTAACCTCTATAGGAGAAGATATGACATTGTGGCATCATAGGCTCGGGCACATGAGTGAAAAGAGGATGCAAATTCTTCACTCAAAAAAATTGTTGCCAGGTTTGAAGCATGTTGATTTAAAATTCTGTGAGAATTGTGTTTATGGAAAACAGAAGAGAGTCAGATTCCGCAGAGTTGGGAAAGAAAAGAAGAGTGAAAAATTAGAGCTTGTGCATACATATGTATGGGGACCTGCTCAGGTATCATCTCTTGGTGGCTCTCATTATTATGTTGCTTTTATTGATGAAGCAACCAGAAAAACCTGGATTTATTGTATTCGAAATAAATCTGATGTATTTGATACTTTCAAGAAATGGAAAGCTTTGGTTGAAAATGAGACAGGAAAAATGTTGAAGTGTCTCAGATCAGACAATGGAGGTGAATATTGCAGCAAAGAGCTTGATAGGTACTGTTCAGAGAATGGAATTCACAAAGAAAAGACAGTTCCAAGAACACCACAAGAAAATGGTGGGTCAGAAAGGATGAATAGGACAATCATGGAGCGTGCAAGGTGCATGAGATTGCATGCAGAATTGCCTTTACAATTTTGGATAGATGTTGTAGATATTGTTGTTTATTTAATAAACAAAGGGCCTTCAAGTTCCTTAGATGGTGGTATTCCAGAGGAGCCATGGACACGTAAAAAGGTAAACTACTCATTTTAAAAAACTTTTGGTTGTGAAGCCTTTGTCCACATTAATAAAGAAAATAGAAAAAATATTGAGGCAAAATCAAAGAAATGTACCTTTATTGGATATGGTGTTAATGATTTTGGTTATTGCTTTTACGATTATGAAAAACACAAAATCAGTAGGAGCAGAGATGTCATATTCAATGAAAAAGTTTTGTATAAGGATCAGCTGCAGGAAAAGAAACATGAAAATGAAAACAGAGAATACACAGTTCTTGAAGAGATCACAGAAAAAGTGATGGTGCCTGAAAATCATAATGATCAACAGCCAGAACAACTACCACAACAGCAACAAGCACCTCAAACACTTGAAAGTGGTGTTAGAAGATCTACCAGGATAAGCAGGCCCCTTGAATGATACTCTCCTTCATTATGTTATGTATTGTTGACTGATTCTCATGAACCAGAATGTTATGAAGAAGCAGTGCAGGTAGAAACCAGGAAGAAGTGGGAGCAAGCCATGAAAGAAGAGATGGACTCCTTAGCAATAACCAGACTTGGGATTTAGTCAGTTGCCTGCAGGAAATCAACATGTAGATAATGGGTTATAGGTTGAGGAAGAAGATGGAGTTAGACAAATTAATAAGCTGGACTTGTGGTGAAGGGGTTGTGCATAGAAAAAAGGGTATAGACTTTGATGAGATATTTTCTCCTGTTGATAAAATGACTTCAATCAGAACTATTTTAAGTCTAGTAGTAGCTGAAGATTTGCATCTTGAGTAGTTAGATGTAAAGACAACTTTTCTCCATGGGGATTTGGAGGAAGAGATATATATGCAACAACCAAAAGGATATGAGGTAAAATGGAAGGAGAAACTAGTTTGCAGGTTGAAGAAGAGCTTGTATGGCTTAAAACAGGCTCCAAGGTAGTGTTATCTAAAATTTAACAGGTTTATGTCTGAACAAGATTATACTAGATGTCACTCTGATCATTGTGTTTATCTCAAAAGACAAAATTATGGCAACTATATTATATTGTTATTGTATGTAGATGACATGCTTGTTGCAGGTTCTAATATGCAAGAAATAAATGTGCTCAAAACAAAATTGGGAAACTCATTCGCAATGAAGGATTTGGGTGCTACAAAACAAATCCTTGGTATGAGAATAACTAGAGACATGAAGAATAAAAAATTAGCATTGTCTTAGAGTGAGTACATAGAAAGGTGTTGAAAAGATTTAATATGTAGAATGCAAAACCAGTTAGTATACCTTTGGCTAGCCATTTCAAGCTAAGTAATGAGGTGTGTCCCAAGACTCAGGAAGAAATGGCTAATATGTCTAAAGTTCCATATGCATCAGTAGTTGGAAGCTTAATGTGTGCAATGGTCTACACAAGGTCTGATATTGCACATGCAGTGAGATTTGTAAGAAGGTACATGAACAATCCAGGGAAATAACATTGGATGGTGATGAAGTGGATTCTCAAGTATTTGAGAGGTACCACAAATCAAGCATTATGCTTTGGTGGTTCAAACATTTCTTTACAGGGATATATTGATGCAGATATGGTGGGTGATAGAGATAACAAGAGGAGCACAATAGGGTATGTGTTTATTGTAGGTGGAACAACTGTCAGTTGGGTTTAAAAACTGCAAAGTGTCATTGCACTCTCAACAACAGAAGCAGAGTATGTTGTTGCTACAGAGGCTAGTAAAGAAATGATTTGGTTACAAAGGTTTCTAGATGAATTGGGTAAGAAGCAGGAGTTGGGTAGGTTATACAGTGACAACTAGAGCGCCATACATCTTTCAAAGAACTTTGCATTTCATTCCAAGACAACATATACAACTCAAGTTTCATTTCATACCGTCAACATTGGAAGATGGTCAATTGAAGCTGGAAAAGATACACACTAGCCAGAATCCTGCAGATATGTTAACAAAAGTTGTAGCCAGGGAAAAACTGAGATTTTTCTCAGATTCAATTGGTTTTCAAGTATGATGAAGAAGATGAGAAACAGCCAAGGCCAAAGTGGGGTCATTGTCCAGCGAATGAAGCAGCAATGAAGTTGCTATAATCAGTCTCCAAGTGGGAGATTGTTGGGTGTGGAGCCAGATTATCTTCTTTATTCATAGGTATCACCGCATTGGACCCCAATTCATAATGTGGCGGCAACGCTGCCCATAATATTTATGCTACTGGGGGGGTTCAGGGGGGGCGACTACGACCTTTGGGAGCCCCTCCTGGAGGGGGATCGGGGGCAGCGCCCCCGAAGCTAAAAAAATGTAAAATTTCCTTGTAAAATGTTTGTAATTTCGTAGTCAATCTGGGCTTTCATTAGGCAGAGATTTGACAGTATAAGTTATGTTTAATTTATTGTTTTTTGCCCTAGAAGGAAACCCCTCACTGTATATGAGGGAATTGTATTGCATCTATATAGATCTGTATTTTGAGTGAGGAAGAGAGAGGAGATTGAGAGCGAAGAGGGAATTACAGCGGATTTGTTGTAGGTTGTATCTTTTCAGTTTGTTGGACAATATAAAAGGAAGGATTAGTTGTTTCTCTGTGGACATAGCCCAAACTGGGTGAACCACGTATATCTGTGTCTCTCTTGTTTTATGCGTTTTCTGTGTTTATATTTTTGCAATATTTTATGTGTTCCATTGCTCTGTAATATATAATTTTCTAACAGGTGCAACATTTCAGCGTGCCATGGACATTTCATTTCGTGGATTGATTGGAAAAAGGATGGTGGTCTACCTCGATGATGTCACAATATTTTCTAAGAAGATATCCAACCACATACACCATTGGTGGAAAATTTTCGAGCGATGTCGTAAGTACGAGATATCCCTTAATACTAAGAATTGCATTTTTGTAGTGTTCGAGGGTAACCTTTTGGGCCACATCATTGCCAAAAGTGGGATTAAAGTAGACCTTGAGAGGGTCAAAGAAATCACTCGGATTCCCTTCCCGGTGAACAAGAAAGCTATGCAGTCCTTCCTAGGGAAAATAAACTCTATAAATTCATCTTTGACTACACTCAGAGTGTCAAAATATAGGATATAGTAAAGAAGGATGAAATCTATAGATGGGATAAAAGGGAAAATTACACATTTTCCTGTATCAAGCAAGCTATTGCAGAAGCACCTGCTCTTTACAACCCAAATTTCACCAAAGATTTTCTGCTCTACACCTTTTCTTCTAACACTTCTCTCGTCATTGTGATTACGCAAAATGATGATCAGAAAAGCGAGCGGCCAATATCTTATATGAGCGCTAGTCTTCAAGGACCTGAACTCAACTATCCCGCCATTGATAAATAAGCTTATGCAATATATAAGGCGGTGAAGCACTTCTGCCCCTATATTTTGAAAAAATATTCTATTATTTTTGTTCTACACCCAATGGTAAGATCATTGTTTTTTTAACAATAGCTGAGTGAGAGATGAGCTAACTGGATTACCGAGTTACAGGAGTACAATCTAGAGTTCAAACCAGTACACACAATTAAGGGCCACAATCTATGTCAACTAGCAATAGAAGCAGTGGATGCAAAAGAAGAATAAGATCATTTTAGATGGGAACAAGAAATTGAAATGTACAATGTAGAGTGAGCTACTCCCACTATTATCACAGACCCTTAGTATGCATAAGTGCTCCAATACCTTGAACATGGCATTGTGCCCTCCCATTTATCCGCACAACAGAAGAGGGCACTTAGACTCAAAGAATTATCTTATCAGTTGATTCATGGGGTGCTTTTCAGAAAGCATCATAATGGAGTATTTATCAACTGTTTGGAAGTGCATGATTCAAATAAAGTATTGTGTGACCTCCACGATGGACCAGCCAGGGGACATTTTGCAGGCAACACAACTGCACATAAAATCATGCGGGCCAGTTTCCATTGGCCCACATTGTTCAAAGATGCTCACGCTTATGCCCTAAAGTTTTTGGTTTTTCAAAAGTGTGATGGATGAAACAAGAAGTCAACCACCCCATTGCAGCCTATCGCAGTGGAAGAACGTTTTCAACATTGGGGCTTGGATTTTATTGGAGAAATATTTTCGCATTCATCAAAGCAACATCGTCTTATTTCCACATTTGTCCATCTTTCCTGTGTTGGTTATATCTTTTGGTCGATGAAGTTCCGATGGAACATATGATATGTCCGTGAGGAAATTTTTGGTTAAATCATGAACTTGTGTCTATTCAAGAAAAACTCATGCCCACACTTAGTTTTTATGTTTTCGTGTTGTCATGCCTATCCAATTAGTAGAGGAGGAGAAGGGGAAAAATCTAAACGAGAAAAGCTAAATCAAAGGACTCTATATGCTTTTATGAAGGAATAACCTCTTTTTCTCTCAATAAGTCAGGATATCTCTTCCGCCCATAAAATTAATAAGTACCAATGCACATTCCTATAAAATAAATAGATAAAGATGAAAGAAGAGAAAGGCCTCCTACATAGAGAGGTGAAGAAAGCAACTCCGTCGGGTACTCTCCAGGCTCGATGGTAGCAGAGAAATGTTTGTGTTCCTATAGTGACTCCTTCGGGGTATTGTCTAGGCTTGCTGGTAGTGGAGCAACACCAGAGATGAAAAAACACACTATGAAAATCTTAATCTCGTGAACTTCACTACCCTTCCAAACTCGAAACTTTGAGATATCGCTAAATCTTATGATGTGTTCAATCGATAAAGGTATATGGGACCATGTTTATTCACGAGGTAAGTGGGGAGACCAAGGTAATCTACATGATGAATCAATACTCCCCAAAGAACCAATACCCTACATAGAAGAGTTAACCAAGGCAGAGATGCTAGAATTCTACCAGTGTGTTGCCAAGTGTTGTCACTGCTACAACACCCTCCAAAATTTTGGCTTACGCTTAATTTTAGAGACTTCTTTGGTATTGTACATTGTTGTTGCAAACTCTGAAACTCATTCCATGTGTTTTCTTGAGGACCTTTTCCCCCCTTTGCAAGGTAGGAAAAATGTCGTCTTTTATCATGTCAGTTGTTGCATCATGTATATAATCTTGTTCTGGTGGTTTCAAGAGGTTACCTTTGTGCAAATGAGTTTTTATAACCATGTAAACACCTGTCGCACTCATTTCCAAAGTTTTAAGCATTGTTGCACAAGTGTCGTCACAAAGTGTACCTTAAGTGTTGCACTTGTCGTAAAGTTGTCACACAGAGGGAAATGCATTTCCATGTATCCTAGATGATCTATGTTGGTGTGTCATCAAGTATTCTAAGTGTGTGATCACAGTCAAAGTTTTATCATTGTTCACATCAACCTCACTAATCTCGCACTTAGTCATTTTCTAGAAAGCTTCTCGACCAAGCAACCTAGCTTCACCCGACCTCCCTAAACTACACAATGCGCAATGTTAGTCCTCTATTGTTACCTTGCCTCTTTTAATTTTTCAATTCATAGTGCCTGCCTCCCAGGTCTACTACATTGCACAGTTTTTGTGCTCAATCCCCGGCCTTCAGTCCCAGAACTGTGCAATTCCTTCTCCCAACTCGACCTTAACTGCACACTACACATTCTCTAGCCTCAAACTCATCCTTGAGCTCCTAAAATGCGCAACTACGTAATGGCCCGACCTCACTTGTCTCTTATAACTATGCAATGTGCTCACCCAATGCTCATCCCCTCAGCTTGTCACATTGACCCTCAGAACTGCGCTTTGTCCCCTCAGCCCAACCTAAACTACACACTGCATAGTCTCAAGGCTCAATGCTCCCCTTTCTTGTTTGAAATGTGCAATTGTGCAGTCACTGAGCCCTTTTCCAAGCCTTCCATTAGGTTCTAGCTCAGTCAATGGATCAACATGCTCAACCTTAGACTAGGGGGTTTTCGGACTGATGTCGTCTCGTCATGAGTAAATTGCAGAAACAAGTACATTATTATGCTATGGCTAAATGATGAAGTAGATGAAGGAGTGCAAAATGTTGAAATACCATCTTGTAGTTGAGTATGCAAGTTGATCAATCAAGATAAAGCAAACATACACCAATTGGTGATCACCATTCAAGACTTGAGATCAATGAAGATCTCTTATCACCAAGCCATGCGAAGGTGAAAATAAGAAGACCTGCAACACACATTGGCAGTAGTGGCTTGACATTTCCACACCATCAAGCAAGTCTATGTCAGCGATGTCATGTCATGAGTTGTCACATGCCACACCATTGTGGTTAATGATGTAAATTATGTTTTGAAAATGTATTGTAAAGTGGAAGTCGAAAGGACATGTATGGAATATGAAGAGTAATGTAAAGCTGAAAAGTCATAGGATTTCAAACAGTCATGAGGGTAGATGAAGGGTCATAAGGAAGGTGAAGCATCACTTCCTCATTGTTATATATACACCTTCATTGCAAGAGCAATGGATTTTTTCACCTTAGCTCCTCCCGCAAGGCATTAGAGAGATAAGCTAGTTCTTTTGAGGAGCAAGGAGTGGCTACAATGCTCCACTATTGGAGATAGTGGTGTTCATTGTATACATCTTCCTTGGAAATTTTACTTAATATAAGAAACCCTATGGGCCAACACATTCTTCATGCATGGATTATGGATATTTGTAAGAATATTCTTTAGATGTTTTTAATTCATGTTTGCTTTCATTTGTGCTAAAGTAGTTGAACTATTTCAGTTATTTTGGTACTTATCATATTGAGAATGTGTTATAATTTGTATTATCATTGTCGCATCCTCGTGGAGTATTCCGTTGGATATTAAATAAATCCTCCTCATTACATTGGTTGCAACGACCACTGCATCTTTGTGGACTATTCTGCTTGATGTTGTACGAATCCTTCCTGTTTATGTGTGTCTCTATTAGGGTGGTACTACTACCTCTCTCTTAGAGGCTCACTTTTCATCCCTTCCATAATGAAATAAATTTGACACACATACGATCGAACACTCACCAGGCACACCCCCCTTGCTTTTCGAAGGCACATTTGCACTCCTCTTTCTTGTTGACAGTTAGAGCCAAGGCATATCTTTTAAAATAACCAGCAACCGGGCCATGTTTCGAATGGGGCTCCTATCCCAAACGGTGTGATGTCTAATTGGGACCACATATCTGGGAGACCCCTTGAATGTTGGCGGGTATAACACCGTCATAAGTACCTTCAAGGAGGCTATGATTGATGTGAGGAACATGAAAGGGCTAGACAAAAGTGCATAAATGACAAATAATTTTAGAGGTAATTTAATACCAAGAGTGTTAATTTTGGAAAAATTGTCCAATTGGTAATCAAAATTTCAATTAAGCATCAACATAAAGACAAATAGCTCTTCCATGATTCACACACTAATCAACCTCAGTACTTAGGAGAACCTGAATTCATCAATCTAGGAACATGTTGAACTAAAACTGAAAAGAATACCTTCATCCAACTATTCACTATGTACAAAGATGTATTTGCTTGGACTTGTGAGGACCTCAAAACATATAACACCAAGATTATAAACATGCCATGCCCCATAAGGAAGGTGCAAGGCCTTTTCAATATAAACTATGTAAAGTTCACCCAAGGTAGGAATTATTAATACAAAAGGAACTCGAGAAGATTCTTGACATGGAGATCATATTCAAAGTTTTCCATTCAATTTAGGTGGTAATTAGGTTCCAATGAGAAGAAGTTAGGGGAAATCAAACTCTACGTAGATTTCTAGAATCTGAACTAGGTATCTGAAAAATATAATTACCTTGTTCTTCTGATGGAACAAATCCTCCATTTTGTCTTTGGATCTAAAATGTTTTCTTGACGGATTTAGGTTTTAGTAGTTGAGTTTCACCAATTGAAGACTAATTTCCACATGAAGTGGGGAACGTTCACCCATTCCAAAATGCCATTTAGACTAATAAATTTTGGGTGTGACATTTCAATGTGCTATAAACATAGCATTTAAAAGAAATTTATTGAAATGCTTACCCATGGTTGACCTAGTACATGCAAGGGAATATATAAAATCAATTTCCTATTGACAGGTTTCAACATACAACAAAACACGCATATTTGAATGAATTTTATAGCACTGACTAATATGTTTGATCAGTATACATATCTCAGTAACTTCAACAAAGTATTTCTAGCTCCAAAATGCCTAACAACTTTGGAAGCACTACAACATGAGCTCGTTTTTTTGACCTTAATTTCAATGGATATCCTTTATTCGCATGTTTAGGTCAAAGCTTTATCACCATTTTGAACATT
The DNA here is from genome assembly GCA_000404065.3 of Pinus taeda. NCBI lineage: Eukaryota > Viridiplantae > Streptophyta > Pinopsida > Pinales > Pinaceae > Pinus > Pinus taeda. The sequence goes on along the minus strand of APFE030145098.1, from coordinate 21,198 downwards.
TTCTCATATGAGGGTTTCCAAATAAAGTTTCATAGTTATTTTTATATATTATTATACCTTTCTAGAACCCAAAATTTAGGTAGGATTGTACAACCTCCCTTTGTCTTTTCCTCTTCATTTATGCACAATATTAGGGCATATTTAGCTACAACCATGGAGTTGGCTACTAAAATGGGTCCTCCCATCCCCCACCTCCAAAATTTCAAATCATAGCTTTTCGAACCCTTGTTTCAGCCATAGGGAAGAAATAAAATTCCAACCTTCCAAATATGTTAAGAAGTCGAATGAAATTCTTGAAGTTGTGTGGAATCACACTTTAAAATTGTCCGCTAGGGAGTCAAAAGTAATAGCCTTGAGTTATGCACTAGCTTGTAGGGATTCAAGATAGTGAAGGTATGTAGGATAGAAGCATTGACAAAGGCTTTGAGAAGAATGTCTGTCTTAACTCTAGTGGCATCTACATAATGCATGATGGTTATAGTTTCAAAGGTTAGGGCCAATGGATCATTATATTTCAACTCAAGGTTGAATAGTTTGACCAACAATTGAACAACCTCCAATTTTGAATGTGATTCACATGGATCTTTCAACTTCTTCAATGCACCATAAGAACTTGTAATTGAAACTATATGATGATTCACCTCTTCACTTACATAAGTAGTATAGGATTTTCTATCCTTGTTCTCCCAAATGGCTAACAATTTATCTAATGTTGACTTTGTGGGTGCATGTCATCCTCTCCTTCACAAAAAATTGTCCATAAGTAATTAAAAATGAGGGTATGCCTAATTTTCATTGACCATTCCTTCTAGTTATCTTTGTCAATGAGTATTACTCTATCTACAAAAATGAGTGATTTTATTTCCAACAAATATCTTATTCAAAGTCTACATAAATAATATCATATAATAATAATTTGTGGCTTTTGCTTGAGTTTTAGATTGCGAACAATGTAAAAAGAACATAACATCACACTTCCATATTCTTGGACAACGAGTTCATTAGGCCATCCATCATAGTAACCAATCATAGAAATGTGTTTTTCAAATGGACTTGTAGGTCTCACATCATAGCAAACTTTCTTGTCATTAAAGGTAATCGGTTCAAAAAATGATCCTAGTCCAAGAGCTTCTAATGATTCAAGGAACTCCACATTAGATTTGCAAACTCTTCGAACAATTACAATTCAACTACAGACGTATAGATTGAACGAGCCTACACAAACCATTTTCGGTAATTTTCTATCATTGAATCTGACCATAGTTCGATTCCTTTTGCACCACAAGTAAACTTAGAGAAATAGACGAAAGTTGAAATGTGTACCTCTGGGAAAAAATAGAAGTCATTTGAAGCAAGAAACTCATAGATGAACAACAACACTCTGGTGGGAGGTTCTACAGTAATATAAAGAGTCGCGCTGTGACCCACAAAAGAACACATAGGGAGTCGACAAATAATAGTGATTGAATTGAGTAGAGAAGACTGACACAAACCACACAATAGTAGGGTAAATCTTGCAGAGTGGAAAATATAACGTTGGTTGATTTCTTGTGATAGGAGAGGCAAAAGAAACGGCTTGGTGTTTTTCAGAGGACTGGAAAGTCTACAGTCTGGGCAAGGAATTGTCAAGGAATTGTCAGGGAGTTGCAAGAAAAGGGAAGAAAATCCATGAATTTGGTTCTTATACCATATATATTAGGCCATAACTCCCAAAATTTGATATGTATTACATTAATGAGAATATATTTTTATAACAAACAAGAGTGGCTTTGGGTTTCATTTTCCAAGGTCCATTCATATTCTAATTGTTCATATTTTCATTTATTTATATTTACAGATTATTCACTCTATCCCAAGGATTAGGTATTTAAACACACAAATATATGTGCCAATTTAGTTTTTGCCAAATCATTAATTCCAAAATATTAACCAAAATAAATGCATAATAACATTATGTTAAATTTTAATACTATTGCAGTTAATTGGTTATTATTCTCTTATCAAATTGATTATTTGTCTTTTCCAATTTATATGTGGCAAAAACTGACTAAAGCACTATTACAACTTCACGGAAAATAAATAAACCATAGGAACTGAGAAAATATTGCACACATGCGTAAATAAAGAACACTAATATTTTTGGACAAATGTCCCTAAAAAAACCCTGAAGGGAAAATCAGTGCAACAAATGAGGGTTTTATTATTAAAAATCTTCAACAATTGAGAATTACATAGACTACTGGCCTTTCACTGGAAAAGCTTTGACAATATTTTTTCTCCACTTATATATGCCAAATTGAACCTTTGAAACAAACTCAACTCTCATTTATGCAATTTGCACCTCCTTTTAGCAACGCACACTAGAAAAGCTAAAAGTATGCACAACCTCCCCTGGAACTTGCATTGCCTTTGAAAATTCGTTCTAGCAAAATATCCTCTGCCTCCAGCAATTCGTTAGAGCAACTCACACTTCCTCCGGCAACTGCCTCCAACAACTAGAAATCAAACTATTGCCTAGAAATACACATTGGCTAATACGACCTCTCTACAAAATTATTTCAACGTGTTTCCTTCTCTTGAAACAACTGGAATCTTTGTGAAGAATTTCTTTGGAAATTATCTCCCCAATTTCCTATTGAAACCCCATTGTTGGTTTCCTCCACACCATCACTATGGCTTTGCTATCGCTACAAATATGTGTCTCTAATGTGCTCTCCAAAAGCCCATCGATTTCCTCTTATAATATTTCATTGAGCAACCAATGACCATGATATAATCTCAATCGATAACTAAGATTATATTGACCTCATCAAATGACTTATCTTGAAGTCACTAGAGGAAAATTGATTTACCTCTATTAATCCTTAATCAAGGCATTTCCCTAAGTTAGACTTAGGAAAATTAATAAATTGGCTAATTAATTCTAGCTAACGTAATTTTCCTTGGAAACTTTTTCTAGTTATTGGAGAAAATCAAACCATTGTGTTCCTTAGCCTCATAGAAACCATATGAAACTAGAACACCTATTCGAATACATAAATAACACTCTTTCTTAGCGAGGAAGGTGTTATGCATAACACCCATCTTGCCTCTAAAGAAGATGAATCACACCTTCCCCAAATCCTTTATCAATATATCCTCTTGCTCATTTGTGGGTATGTACTTAGTTGAACAATCCTATGTTGTACAAAATTCCTGATGAAGTGGTACCTAATGTATGTATGCTTGGACATGTCATTAAACGCCAGATTCTTAAACAACCTAATGTTGGGTGTGGAGCCTGATTATCTTTTTTATTTAGAGGTATCGCTGCATTGGACCCCAGTTTGTAATGGGGCGGCAACGTCGACCGTAATATTTGTGCTACAGGGGAGGTCTAGGAGGGGCAGCTATGACTTTTGGGAGCCCCCCCATGGCAAGGGATCGGGGGCAGCGCCCCTAAAGCTAAAAAAAATGTAAAATTGCCTTGTAAAATGTTGTAATTTTGTAGTTAATCTGGGCCGTTCATTAGGCGAAGATCTGACGGTAGAAGTTATGTTTAATTTATGGTCAACCCCTCGCTATATATGAGGAAATTGTATCGCGCCTATGTAAATCTATATTCTAAGCGAGAAGGGCGAGAAGATTGAGAGGAGAGAAGAGGGAATTACAATGGATCTGTTGTAAGTTGTATCTCTTCAGTTTGTTGGATAATATAAAATGAAGGACTTGTTGTTTCTTCGTGGACGTAGCCCAAATTGGGTGAACCACGTATATATGTGTCTCTCTTGTTTTATGCATTTTGTGTTTGTATTTCTGCAATATATTTTGTGTTATAGTGCTCTGTAATATATAATTTTCTAACAACTGGTATCAGAGCCGAAGGTCTATTTGGCTGATAAACTCACAGGAGAGAAGGGTTCCTAGTTCGAGTGGGAGCATTGGCGAAAGATGGTAGGTTTAGGGTTGAAAAAATTAACGGCCAAAACTACCAGCTGTGGAAGATGCAGATGGAAGATTATATGTATTAGAGAGATCTGTACCAACGATTGAGCAAAAAGGCAAAGAAGCCAATGAGTATGACAGACACAATGAGATATTCTCGACAAAAAGGAACTTGGAACAATACGGCTATGCCTAGCGGCATCAATAGCCTTTAATATTTCAAAGGAAACGACAACAGAGGGTTTAATGTCAACATTGGCGAAACTATATGAAAAACCCTCGGCCTCAAATAAGGTATTTCTTATGAAGTGTTTATTTAATATGAAGATGTCAGAAGGTGGATCTGTTTCTGATCATTTAAATGAATTTAATACAGTTACCAGTCAGTTAATTTATGTAGGGGTAACTTTTGATGATGAAGTTAGGGCTTTGTTATTTCTGCGATCATTGCCAGAAAGTTGGAATGGTTTAGTTATGGCCATTAATAACTATCTCTGGATCTAGTACTTTAAAGTTTGATGATGTTGTCAGTGCAATACTTAGCGAGGAAATGCGACGAAAAAGCTCCGGTGAAACATTAGATAATGCTTTGACTGCAGAGACTAGGGGAAGAAAAATGGAAAGAGGAAAGAGCCTAAGATATCGCAGTAAGTCAAGGAAAGGCAGATCCAAGTCCAGATTGAGGATAGTGTGCTGGAAATGTGGGAAGAAAGCACACCTAAAGAACTATTGCACGTCTCGGAAGGGAAAAGAAGGAGACGCGCAATAATAAAATAGTCATGAAGCGAATGTGACAGGTGATGTGTTGCAAATGCTTTGATTCTTTCTTTAGAAAATATTATTGATGCTTGGGTAGTAGATTCACAGGCCTCGTTCCATGCCACACCTGATAGGAAACATTTTCATGATTATGTTCAAGGAGATTTTGGACAGGTTCGATTGGGTGATGATAAACCCTGTAAAATCATTGGAATGGATACATTTTTCATAAAATAGTAGAATGGAAATCAGTGACTATTGAAGAAGGTAAGGCATGTTCCAGATCTAAAAAAAAATCTTATTTCAACACGACAGTTAGGAGGTGAAGGCTTTGTGACTACTTTTACAGATAAAACTTGGAAGGTCACTAAAGGATCTCTGGTAATAGAAAAAGGAGAAAAGGTTGGTACATTGTATTTATGCAATGGTATTTCTAATTCTGTTAATGCTTTAACCTCTACAGAAGAAGATACGATATTGTGGCATCATAGGCTCGGGCACATGAGTGAAAAGGGGATGTAGATTCTTCTCTCAAGAAATTTTTTGCCAGGCTTGAAGCATGTTGATTTAAAATTATGTGAGAATTTTGTTTATGGAAAACAAAAGAGAGTCAGATTCCTCAGAGTTGGGAAAGAAAAGAAGAACGAAAAATTAGAGTTTGTGCATACAGATGTATGGGGATCTGCTCAGGTATCATCTCTTGGTGGCTCTTGTTATTATGTTACTTTTATTGATGATGCAACCAGAAAAACCTGGATTTATTATATTCAAAATAAACATGATGTAATTAATACTTTCAAGAAATGGAAATCTTTGATTGAAAATGAGACAGGGAAAAGGTTGAAGTGTCTCAGATCAGACAATGGAGGTGAATATTGCAACAAAGTGTTTGATAGGTATTGTTCAGAGAATGGAATTCGCAGAGAGAAGACAGTTCTTGGAACACCACAAGAAAATGGTCTGTCAGAAAGGATGAATAGGACAATCATGGAGCGTGCAAGGTGCATGAGATTGCATGCAGGATTGTCTTTACAATTTTGGGTAGATGCTATAGAAACTGTTGTTTATCTAATAAACAAAGGGCCTTCAAGTTCCTTGGATGGTGGTATTCCAGAGGAGGCATGGACAGGTAAAAAGGTAAACTACGCATTTTTAAAAACTTTTGGGTGTGAAGCATTTGTCCACATTAATAAAGAAAATAGAACAAAGCTTGAGGCAAAATCAAAGAAATGTACTTTTATTGGATATGGTGTTAATGCTTTTGGTTATCGCTTTTATGATTATGAAAAACAAAAAATCATTAAGAGTAGAGATGTCATATTCAATGAAAATGTTTTGTATAAGAATTAGCTGCAGGAAAAGAAACAAGAAAAAGAAAACATAGAATACACAGTGCTTGATGAGATCATAGAAAAAGTGATGGTGCCTGAAAATCATAATGATCAACTGCCAGAACAACTACCACAACAGCAACAAGCACCTCAAACACTTGAAAGTGGTGTTAGAAGATCTACCCGGATAAGTAGACCCCCTGAATGATACTCTCCTTCATTATATTATGTACTATTCACTAATTCTGGTGAACCAGAATGTTATGAAGAAGCAATGCAGGTAGAAACCAGGAAGAAGTGGGAGCAAGCCATGAAAGAAGAGATGGACTCCTTAGCACATAACCAGACTTGGGACTTAGTTAGGTTGTATGTAGGTAAAACAACATTGCAGAATAAATGGATTTACAAGTTGAAGGAAGAAGATGGAGGTAGAAAAAGGTATAAAGCTATACTTGTGGTGAAAGGGTTTGCACAGAAAAAGGGTATAGACTTCGATGAGATATTTTCTCCTGTTGATAAAATGACTTCAATCAGAACTATTTTAAGTCTAATAGCAGCTGAAGATTTGCATCTTGTGCAGTTAGATGTAAAGACAACCTTTCTCCATGGGGATTTGGAGGAAGAGATATATATGCAACAACCACAAAGATATGAGGTAAAAGGGAAAGAGAAATTATTGTGCAGGTTGAAGAAGAGCTTGTATGGCTTAAAACAGGCTCCAAGGCAATGGTATCTAAAATTTGACAAGTTTATGTCTGAACAAGGATATACTAGATGTCACTCTGATCGAATGTGTTTATCTCAAAAGGAAAAATGATGTCAGCTATATTATATTGTTATTATATGTAAATGACATGTTTGTTGCAGGTGTTAACATGCAAGAAATAAATATGCTCAAAAGAAAATTGGCGAACTCATTTGCAATGAAGGATTTGGGTGCTGCAAAACAAATCCTTGGTATGAGAATAACTAGATATAGGAAGAATTGCAAATTAACATTGTCTCAAAGTGAGTACACAGAAAAGGTGTTGAAAAGGTTTAATATGTAGAATGCAAAACAATTAGTATACCTTTGGCTAGCCATTTCAAATTAAGTAAGGAGAAGTGTCCCAAGACTCAGGAAGTAATGGCTCATATGTCTAAAGTTCCATATGCATCAACAATTGGAAGCTTAATGTATGCAATGGTTTGCACAAGGCTTAATATTGCACATGTAGTGGGAGTTGTAAGCAGGACATGAACAATCCAGGAAAAGAACATTGGATGGCGGTGAAGTGGATTCTCAGGTAGTTGAGAGGTATCACAAATCAAGCATTATGCTTTGGTGGTTCAAACATTACTCTACAGGGATATGTTCATGCAGATATGGATGGTGATAGAGATAACAAGACGAGCACAACAGGGTATGTGTTTATTGTAGGTGGAACAATTGTTAGTTGGGTTTCAAAACTACAAATTGTTGTTGCACTCTCAACAACAGACGCAGAGTATGTTGCTGCTACAGAGGCTAGTAAAGAAATGATTTGGTTAGAAAGGTTTCTGGATGAATTGGGTAAGAAGCAAGAGTTGGGCAAGTTATACAGTGACAACGAAAGTGTCATACATCTTGCAAAGAACTCTGCATTTCATTCCAAGACAAAACATATACAGCTCAAGTATCATTCATACGGTCAACGTTGGAAGATGGACAGTTGAAGCTGGAAAAGATACACACTAGCCAAAATCCTGCAGATAAGTTAACAAAAGTTGTAACCAGGGAGAAACTGAGAATCTACTAAGTTTCAATTGGTCTTCAAATATGACGAAGAAGATGAGAAAAAACCAGGTCCAAAGTGGAGTCATTGTCCAACAAATGAAGCAGCAGTGAAGTTGCTATAATCAGTCTCCAAGTAGGAGATTGTTGGGTGTGGAGCCTGATTATCTTCTTTATTTAGAGGTATCGCCGCATTGGACCCCAGTTCGTCATGGGGTGGCAACGTCGCCCATAATATTTGCGCTGCAAGGGGGGCGACTGTGACCTTTTGGAGCCCCCTCCCACCTAGCAGGGGATTGGGGGCAGCACCCCCGAAGCTAAAAAAATAGATGTAAAATTGCCTTGTAAAATGTTGTAATTTCATAGTCAATCTGGGCCATTCATTAGGCATAGATCTGACGCTAGAAGTTATATTTAATTTAGAGTTTTTTGCCCTAGAAGGCAACCAATCACTATATATGAGGAAATTGTATCATGTCTATGTAGATCTGTATTCTGAGCGAAAAGAAAAAGGAGACTGAGAGAAGAGAAGAGAGAATTACAATGGATTTGTTGTAGGTTGTATCTCTTCAATTTGTTGGATAATATAAAAGGAAGGACTAGTTGTTTCTCCATGGACATAGTCCAAATTGGGTGAACCATGTATATCTGTGTCTCTCTTGTTTTATGTGTTTGTATTTTTGCAATATATTTTACTTGCTCTGTTGCTTTGTAATATATAATTTTCTAACACCTAATGCAACTTTGATTGTTGCAGTTTATCATCGTCATCTCTACCTTTTCACTAAACAAGGCTACTAGTAGCTTCCAAAGCCATATGGCCCTCACACATCACGATGGTCACTACTATGTACATTGCCTCTGTAGAACTTAGTTCCATGGACTTTTGCTTCCGAATGTACCAAGAAACAACTCTTGATCCCATGTTGAAGTTGCACCCTAAAGTGCTTTTCCGATCCACTATAATACACGACTATTCTGCATCAATATAGCCCACTAATCGTATGCCATCACGTCAAGCATATCTAATACCATACTCGATAGAACCACACAAATATTTCAGCGCATGTTTTCCTGCGATCGAATGCACTCTCTTCAGTTCGACCATGAACTGTCTGAGAGAGTTTTAGCATAGGATATATCTAGCTTGGTGTTGACTAAATACATGAGAGAGCCTATCAACTGCCTGTACAAGGTGGGGTCTACATCCTTCTCCCTGGATGCATTTGTGTTTCTCTAATTCATGATCATGGGTGTAGACATGGCTATGCAATCCTCCACCCCGAACCTCCTTAGGATATCGATGCAGTATTTCCCTTGCCCAAGGAAAATCTCTCCATTTTTTTGCCACACCTTCATTCCTAGAAAGTAGTGCATTGGCCCCAAGTCCTTCATCTGGAACTCAATTGCAAGATCCCTCTTGCACTCCTTTATGAGCCCTAGTGAATCTGTGAGAAACAAGTCATCCATGTACAACACAAGAATGAGAACCTCACCCCCCACCACCAAGTAGTTGAGGTTGGCATTCGCCTCACTCCTCACCAAGCCCATTCCCTACAAGTATTTGTCAATGTGCTCATACCATGCCTTGAGCCCACATAAACATATCTTTAACTTGCACATGTGGGTCTCTCTATTGTGTGCTACAGATCCTTTTGATTGTTCAAAGTATACTTCCTCCTCCATCTCACCATTTAGGAATGTCGTTTTGACATCCATCTAATGGACATACATCCCATCTGTGTTGCTAATGGGATCACAACACTAATATAAGTACACATGGTCATAGGAGCGAATGTCTCCATGTGGCACCCCTTGAGCATGAACCTATCCTTGTATTTTTCGATGCTCCCACATGCATTGTGCTTGATCTTGAAGATCCAACATGATCCAACCACTGACCTATCTATCAACCTAGGCACAAGCTCTCATACATTGTTTTGCATAATTGAGGTGTACTCTTCAACCACCGCATCTCGCCACATCTATTGTTGTGCAACTCCTGATAGCTAGAAGGTTTTCTATCTACCATTTGATTGACCAATGCCATGTAGCCAATGTACCTCTCTGGTTGTCTTCGTTGCCTACTGCCAATCCTAAGAGCTCCCAAAAACATCTGAGCATCCTAAGTGTTAGCTAAGCCTCATAGTTCCTCCCACCAATTGTAGATGATGAAATATCCACCTTTATATCCTCTTGATGCATCTCCCTGATTTGTTGCATTTGTTACTCCATACCTTGTGAAGTCTCAGGAACATCTGCACCCGAGTTTGTGCTTGTACTAGTCAATGTACTCGTGCATTGTTGCCCTTGATCTTCTTGCTCAACTCTAGGAGCTTCTGATTGCTGCTCACTTTGATCAAAATATTTGAATTTCATGTATGCCTTGTCCTCTAGGAACTTGACATTTCTCCTACTTTTATCATCAATGGCTGGAAAATATTTGAACTTCATGTATGCCTTGTCCTCTAGGAACTTGAGATTTCTCCTAACTATACTCTGCTTGGCCCCTAGAATGAAAATCCAATATGCCTAGGTCTCATTGTACCCAATGAAGTATATAACTTCAAATGTTTGTCTCTTAGAATGTGATAATGTGCTAGGTTGCCAAATTTGTCATTGGTGAGGTCAGTCTCTTGAATTGGGAAAAAATTCCTTCTTAAAAAAATGTCTCTTAGAATGTTTTGCCTTTTTATTTTGGTTTTCCGGACACTGCCAATTTTTACCAATGTAAAATTCTCTCTTAAAAAATGTGTCTCTTAGAATGTTTTCCATTTTTATTTTGGTTTTCCAGACCCTTTGCCAATTTTCACCGATGTAAAATTCCCTCTTAAAAAATGTGTCTCTTAGAATTTTTATTTTTACCCATGTAAAATTCCCTCTTAAAAAATGTGTCTCTTAGAATGTTTATTTTTACCGATGTAAAATTCCCTCTTAAAAAATGTGTCTCTTAGAATGTTTTCCATTTTTATTTTGTTTTTCTGGACCTGCCAATTTTTACCGATGTTTTCCTGATTTTTATGATATAATTTTTACCAATGTTTTCCTGATTTTTATGATATTTTGGTTATCTAGACCCTTTGCCAACCAATTTTATTGTGATACCGATATTTCCAACATTGGTTCCCTCTTAAAAAATGTGTCTCTTAGAATGTTTTCCATTTTTATTTTGTTTTTCTGGACCTGCCAATTTTTACTGATGTTTTCCTGATTTTTATGATATAATTTTTACCAATGTTTTCCTGATTTTTATGATATTTTGGTTATCTAGACCCTTTGCCAACCAATTTTATTGTGATACCGATATTTCCAACATTGGTTTGTTCCCTTTAGTCCTACCTCAAAGAATATATTATATTCAATGAGAAAGAGTCACATATCTACCATAAATCTATTCACATTATTCTGCACTATTTTTGCCTTTCAAACTTCAGAGAGGTGGCCATAAGGCCATAAGTAGCAGTAGTTTCAAAGTTGAGACAATTTAACATTAACTTCAAAAAGAATGAGGCACACAAATTTTACCAATTGATCTTATGCATCTGACACATAATAAGTCTAACAGTTGTTTCAAAGTTGAGACAACTTAACATTAACTTCAAAAAGAATGAGGTACACAAATTTTACCAATTGATTTCATGCACCTGACACATAAGAACAATCTCCCATAAATGAATGGGCAGAAATAACATGTAAGATGGTGGTATTTACAATGACCTTCTACGCATAAACAATTTGACAGAAAACCGGTTTGATACAGATCCGTCCTACAGCAACTTCGATAATATTTTGGACATTTAGTTGACTGCTGGATTTTAAGCCAGAAGATTTCTGGAGTTTGACTGTTTTGAGCGATTCGGCCTCTAATAAAATCTCCCATCACTGAAGAAAATGTGAATCATGCAAATCCGGATCACGTAGAGAAGAAACCGTAATCTATTCGGCTTGTTTGGCAGCTGGTCTTTCAACTTGAGTTGCAAAATGTGGGTTTGCATGAGTAAGCTTGAGCATATGAACTCCAAATGGATCATTCTTGCTCTGTAAATACCAATAAATCTTGGATCAGTATCAAAGGTCAACAAATTAACACTCTACACCTTAAAACCCTGAAAGGCTTCCTGAAATATGAGTTGTGAGAATTAAAGTAAAACAAATGGAACTTTAGCTATTATGGCACATATCTAAGATCCTGAAAGTTCAACAAATTAACACTCTACACCTTAAAACCCTGAAAGGCTTCCTGAAATATGAGTTGTGAGAATTAAAGTAAAACAAATGGAACTTTAGCTATTATGGCACATATCTAAGATCCTGAAATATGAGTTGTGAGAATTAAAATAAAATAAATGGAACTTTAGCTATTATGGCACATATCTAAAAAACATGTCAATCACAGGTTTTTTACTAGCAAATTTATTCCAAACACTAAAATTTCAAAAAATCAAAATTAGTAATTTGAAATGCAAAATGCACACAAAGAAATGATGGATGACTAACCTTAAGACAAATTCCTGCATTCAAATCACAGAATGGGAAATCGTGTGGGCAGCAGTGGTGGTTATCTCTGCAGCAGATAGCTGATTTATAAGAACAGCAGCCCCATTCAAGGCAGAAATTACCGATGCCATAGGCACAACAGCAAGTGCTACCAGCAGGACATGAATAATAGTCATCGCACTTTGCTGGAGGTGTGAGTGGAGAGGGAGGGGAAGGGCCAGGGTTTGGAGGATTAGACCCATTCTTAATCGGATATGATGGCTGCATTGCGATTCCACATTTTCCAGATGAACTGTCAATGTTTCTTTGTAACCTGATGTACCCCTTCTCACCCCAGCTTGGTCCCCATGAGTTCTTTACAATCCAGTAGTCCACATCAGCTGACCCATAACCCACCAGCGTCACACCATGATCCAAACTAGTTCCACAGTTGCCAGTAAATACACCCTGTCACCCCAAAAATACCAGCAAAACCATTTATCAGTTGACTTGCAATGCATGCATGTACAAAAACATGTATTGGAATACCTTGTAGATAAAATCTATGCAAAGAATTGAACACTTACAGATTTGTAAAATTGAAAGTCCCTTCCACCACCTTCCATGGCCACACTGATTGGCTGATGTGCTGCAGCCTTCTGTAATGACTTCTCATCATTGGTTGGCACATCTTCATAGCCATCAATTGTTACTACATGGGAAATTTTCTGCAAAACACATATTTACGCTTTATACATATACTGATAATATCCAAAATATTATGTGGCCCACATAAAGCTATTTCATTGATAGATATTGCAACTGTAGATACCAGTGCAATGAAACTTTACCCATTTAACTCGAAAGGTTTTTCCGGCCCAAATTATCAGGGAAAAAAATGGTTATTCCGAGGGAAAAAATAAAAATAAAAATAAAACAAAGAAAAATTTAGGCTAAGAGAGACAAATGAATTTCTGCACGCAATGATGCAGCGGCATGTCAGGGTCTTGAGGTTGTATTCATAGAGGCTAGGTGTTATTGTCCTAAGGTTGTATTCATAGAGGCTAGGCCAGAAACCCTGAATATTGCAGGATTTTTCCCTGTTTCATAAGATTGTATTGTGTATTTATAGAAGTTAGGTCGGTAATCTTGAATATTGTAAAAAAAAAATTGCTTGTTGGCAAATATTGTAGGAAATTTGAATTTTAAATTTTTAAGATATTTCAAGGATTTGAGGATATCATATTTTAATTTCAAAAATATCACACTTCAATGACCTCGAGAGATTTTAACCTTGAATCTTTAAAACATTTCAGCAAATACACGGAATTTAAACCTTAAATCTAATTTTATAATACTAAAACAGACCAAAAATACCAGATACTTCAGCCATAAGGGGATTTAAACCTTAATCTAACTTTATAATACTAAGACAGACAAAAACCAAAGGAATAAAGGAATGAATTGAATACCCGGTTGGTGTCACAGACACCGTCTTGAGCCTTATAAGGATAATCAGCCTCGCTGCTAATGCCACCATTGTTAATAATAAACTGAAATGCATTGTCCATGAGACCTCCCTTACATCCCTTGTTTGAGGAAGTATCACAGTCCACTAGCTCCTGCTCGGACAGAGAAATCAGTTGATTTGTCACAATCTGATTAATTCCTTCAACCGCTCCAACTGCCGAGAAAGCCCAACAACTCCCTGAAAACAAAACAGAAATCAAGACACAAAAACTAGCAACATAAGAAAAGGAGGGGAAAAGAAAAAAGGAATGGAATCCAGGCTCACCGCAAGGGCCCTGATTCTTGACATGGGTAACAGCGCCTTTCTCCCTCCAGTCCACAGAGTTGGGAAATTTATCGCCATGCCTGTACTGATAACGAAGGCTTGGAGTGGAGGGGAAGGCATGGGTACACTTGGGGATATACATGCTCTTGAATTCGTCATTAGTGAGGTCTGCGAAACCGTTAATGTCGAGCCAATAGGACAGGTTTAGTTTGCGGTTGTGCCCATCGATGTAGAGCAAATTATCTTTGAATGTCTCAAACCTCCTCCGCTCCTCATCCAGGCCATTGTAGAACTTGCCATGCTGCGCCTGCCATCGGTAAAAGACCTCCAAGATTTTTTCTTCGGACACCAAATCCTTGGGATCGTATCCTATCACAGAAAACTCGCTCCCAGGCGCCGAGTTTGCAACGCCAAGCAAAAGCATAAAGAGAGTAGTGAATATGAGAGTTCCCATTACAGTAAAGTTTCAATAAATGGAAGCTTGTCTGCTAATAGAACAAAAATACAAACGCAAAGCTATCCCGAGCTGTATGTAGTGTCTGCAAAATTTGTGTGAAACAAGAATGAAAGCTTGTGAGGAACAAAGCCGAGTCTAACTGTGAAGGAATTCACGAGGCCAAGAAAGGATGCCGTTGGCGTAACACCCAAGTTATACTTTTTCCTTTTCGCGCCTCCTATGCACCCTTTACAAATACCCTCCTGGGCGGTGGGCCGGGGCCCTTTATCTTTCAATATACCCTCTAAAGCTACGGACATGCCTTCCTGCAGAATGGTTGTTTATTTATTTATACACATTATTATGTTCATAGATTTGATTTATTTAATGATTTTATATTAGAGTTATTTAAATTAAATGGCTGATAAATATTAATATTAATAGTTATAAAAATATTTATTTGCCACGTGTAAGAGTGAGAATTTGTAATGTTAGAATAGGGGTGGAGGTTAAATAATATGTTGAGAATTTGTTACGTCAATACAAAAATGCAAATTGGAAACTAGAATGGAAGTTGAAAACTAGAAAGGCGTTTAGAAACTCTTATTTTCAGCCATTAAATCGTGTATTACTAAAAATATTCTTATATTATTAAATCTTCACTATTCATAATTTTTTTATTCGTTAAATATTAGAAATTGTCTATTTGCAAATAGAGCACGCCAATAAAAAAAATGCTAATATACTTATCTGTGTCTAAATTTTCACATTTATCTCATATGATTATAAGTTTATTGTGGTACTCATTGATGACAACACATCAAGACAAAGATAACTGGAATCTTAGCACAATTATAAAGTGTTTAAATTTATGAAACATGTTTTTTGTTAATATGAATAATGTTAATAATATTAAAATTATTAATAATATTACAATCACATTAATATTAATAGTATGAAAATGATTTATATTAGCCATATTTATTAATGTGATTGTGCTAGTGCGGTGTTCTATCATGATATAAATTTGATGGACATTTCTATTCATCAAATCACTTTTCTTGTAACATTTTATATTTATTTGTGCTTATCATTTTATATGTATTTTTGTTAAATTTTATTGTAAACATAGTAATTTTTTTATAAATATAAATTATGTGTTTTGTCTTATCAACTCCGTAAAAAAATAAAATAAAACCACAAAAAATTAAAAATGTACATGTTTTATATTATTTCAATGGTTGGTTATTGTCAATTAGTTAGTTATTTGGTATATTTATGTATAGTTCTTGTTTATATAATTTCAAAGCTTTTGCAAGCCATGTTGAATTATTATCAAGTTTTCAAATAACTTAAATCGATTAGTTGTAATGTATTATAAAGAAACAATTGCTCTCAACTTTGAATGAGATGAGTCAAATTGAATGAGGACTTTATAAATAATAAAACAAGTTTGAGCCCATATTTAAATAGGAATTTGGGAGGATTCTAATATTTCAAGCAATAATAATATAGAAAACAAGTAATAATATTATACATGGCATGTGTTTTGAAGAAATTCATGATAGTTCAACAAGTAAGAAGGAAAGAGCTCTTCTACCAACATCCCAAGGCCTAAAAGGCTCAAGCATAGTCATATTCAAATTTAAGTATGAATCTATGAACCACATAGGAGCCATGCTAACCACACATTTGAGATTTCCATTTCTTACAACAAAATAGGTCTATTTTATAAAACCCAAATATATCACTAATATACCAACATTGAAAAAATTACATAAAAACTTCCAAAATTAAACAAAAAATTGAGATGTCATGTCTATTATTTCTATTAAACAACTAAAGACACTTCAATTTGATTATTCCCCCCCCCCCCCCAATAAGTTAATCTTTTATATAGCATATAGATGGCCCATAGATGTGTCATGTGAATCTAAAGCTTCAAGCTTTAGGCTTCAACTTGCATGGTGCAAGATTACATGATGTGAGTTAAGATAGAGACAAACTTTTTCAAGCACACTCAAAGACTCACTATGGGCATAGTTTGTGCTTTTCTCAAGAGCCTCACATTGGACATAATTTGTGTTTATCTTAGAGTCTAATGTCAGCACTATGGGCACCATAAAATTTGTGCTTATCTTGAAATCTCAACTAATTAGAATATGATAATTATATATAGAGAGATATGTTCATTCTTTCACATATATAAGAGTAAATTTTTAACTTATTAAATTAATGGTTTTAAAAATTAGTGATGATATGCAAATTTTCAAATTATCCATTTCTACAAGTTAAAGAAAGGAAAATATTGATAAATATTTATCAAACTTACATGTTAATAATTTTACAATGTTTTGAAAAATATATTATTAATTTTAATTTTTGGAAAATAATAAAATATTAATTTTTAATTAGTTATCTGATATGATTGGATAAAACAATCATCATTGGTGGTAAAAAAAAAACTATTAGGTAAATAATTCTGAAATTGCAACACATTTATTAGTATTATTTGTTTTACAAATCCAACGGATTCCTAAAAGATGAAGCATGATACGACAGTGAAATTGAGAATGTGTATTAATCATTTTTAAACTAGCAATTGCATCTAGAGATGCAAAGGAACGTTGAAAGCTCAAGAAGTCAAGCATTTTTCTTTCTATTATCCGTGTCTATGGTTGTCTTCCATTTTGTCTCAACTTCGTTGTCTCTTTGTTTTACAAATCCAACAGATTCTTGAAAGATGAAGCATGATATGACAATGAAATTGAGCATGTGTATTGATCGTTTTTCAACAAGCGATTGCATCGAGAGATGCAAAGGAACACTGAAAGCTCATGAAGCCAAGCATTTTGCTTTCTACATTCAGTGTGTTTGTGGTTTTCTTCAATTTTGTCTCTTTCACTCCTCCCTTGTGGCTCTGGCTCATTTCATCTCAACTTTGTTGTCTCTGTCTTTCTCTACATGGAGGGTGAGGAAGAAGTGAAGCGTAAACTCAAAGATATTATGCAAAAAACAAAGATATTATGCAGAAAATAAGCAGAGGTGTAAGGATTTATCCGTGATGTGTAAGCGTCAAATCATCTTAAGATTGGCCCACTCAATTGGTTGTTCTGGGGCATATTGTAAGGTTCAATCACCAGTGAAAATTCGAAGGATTATGGTTGTTTATTCACAATATATCATTTGGTTTCCTAAATTTGGTTGAAACAATTCCAATTGGGAGGGATTTTGTGACCCTACGCCGAGGGGGCTCTGAGCTACATAGATACAAATGATTAATAGGGGGATTTGAGGGGGTGATGCCAATTCGTGGGTAAGGTGGCAACCATCTGATCCTTTAAACATATTTTCACAGAACGCCATCTCATCTTCTTGTTAAGGCTGATTATTGCTCAAGGACATTGAATTTTGAACCAAATTCAATCGTGAAGACGATGCAGAGTCCTTTATCACCTTATTACTATTATTTGTGTTGGCATTCTCTTTTTTTATCATGCGTAGAGGACAAAGTAGAAAGGACTTGCTTCAAGGTGGCATATATGGCGACATCAAATTCAATCTGTTGACGGTATTGAGAAGACATATATGCAATAGAGGGAATTGAGTTAGAGAAGTTAAATATGGCGTTGGGATCTCTAAGGAAATATGCAGTGACTGTGGGGGAATTTCATCCATAGTAGGGCTGAAAATACTAATTGAACAATATTTACTCTCCACTGAACTTGGAGGCTTGTATGAGCTTTAGGGAGTAACTATGTTCAAGTACAAATGATTAAGAGGGGGCTCTGAAGTTTTTGCAAGCCTCATTGCCTGAGTGGTTTGGCTTTCTTACAAGCAATGACATAGAGGGGGCAATGGGGGCAAGGTTGGAGGAACCGTCAGGGTTTTCGTTCCAATTTTTGCAATGAGAGGAGGAGAGGATAATGAATCTTGTTGGGTGTGGAGCCTAATTATCTTCTTTATTAAGAGGTATCGCCGCATTGGACCCCAATTCGTAGTGGGGCAGCAATGCCACCCGTTTGTTCATCGCTAGGGGGGTCCAAGGGGGTGCAATGTCGATTTTTATGAGACCCCCCTAGTGGGGGTTCAGAGGTAGTTCCCCTGAAGCTAAAAATAGATGTAAAATTGACTTGTAAAATATTGTAATTTTGTAGTCAATCTAAGCCGTTCATTAGGGTGATGATCTGTTGGTATAAGTTATGTTTAATTTAGGCTTTTTGCCCTAGAAGGCAACCCCTCACTATATATGAGGGAATTGTATTGTGGTTGTGAAGATGTGTATTCTGAGCGACAAAAGAGAGAGGAGATTGTGTGAGAGCGAAGAGGAAATTATAACGGATTTGTTGTAAGTTGTATCTCTTCATTTTTGTTGGATAATATAAAGGAAGGATTGGTTGTTTCTCTGTGGATGTAGCCCAAATTGGGTGAACCATGTATATCTGTGTCTCTCTTTGTTTATGTGTTTTCTGTGTTTGTATTTATGCAATATTTATGTGTTCCATTGCTCTGTAATATATAATTTTCTAACAAATCCGAAGAGCATCGACAACAGTAACGATGTGGTTGTGGGAGAGACTTGAACCTAAGATGCTTCAGGTATGAAGAAAGGAGCCACGTGGTCAAATACGATTGGATAGAGGATGATGAAATTTAAGCTCTGTGATTTGCTAGAGTGAACATTGTTTGCATATCGAAATCCCACAGAGAGAAACACCTTCAACATAATTAAAAACGCATGCCAAAATCCCCATAATTTCCTTACCATGTGAATCTTGACATGATGGTGAAAATTGGTAGCAGGGTTATCCATTTGACATTTAAGAGATAAATCCCAAGATGGGAATCACCACTATTTTCTTCACCACTTTTGGTACAACTTTTGTTCGTTATAGTTTGTCTTTGACATGGCAATGTTAGTCTAATAAATCTTTATAAAATTATCCACTATAACTTTTAGGGTAATTTACTTAATAAAGCATGCAAATATGTTATCTAAAATATTATGACGTTTTTGGTTTGATTTCTCGATTAACCTATAACCATATTAGGATCCTACACAGTGTACCAAGTAATTATAGTGGTAGTGATCAAAATCAACTTTGTGTGACCTAAGTACGAGATTGACCTAGTTGTTGATTCCACTAGTCACAAAAAAAAACTAAAACTCCATGGGCTACATCCAAGCTCAAGAACTAATAAACATTAGTTATCACCAAGTGCAAGATGTGATATTTTGACAATTGTTATATCTTTATGGTGAAAATATGCAATGAATTAGATGGAAAATTCAGACAATATTTGTAGATTGTGAGGGCAGGTTTTTTTTTTTTTTTTTTAACTACAACAATTTGTATTACTTTTGAAAAAGAGATTACATATCAGGTACCATCCATATCCAAATGAATCTGAAAGCCAATATAAAAAAAAATAGAGGACGATAGGGAATTATGTAGAATCAGACTCCACATTATAAACCAAGTCTAAATATCAAGCTCCCATGAGCCAAGAGAAGGGAAGATATATGAACGAAAACCAAAACTCCAGGTGCCACATAGTCTCAGATGGCTAAAGGATTGCAGTTACAATGACACTTTAACCAACAACAAAAGAGCCATTCTGGTAAGGCAACAATAACAAAAGTCATAATTTTCGACAAGTACAAGGCACAAATAATTGTTTGCAAAATGAGTCATCCACCAAAGGTTGACCTTGTAAATTACACCAACCACAAATGTCTTGTTGCATATAGAAAGAGGTCAACCATTGATACCAATTGACATCGAAAGAAACATCTTTCAGAAATAGAATGAAACAACTTCCAATGTTGGAACAAAGCAAAGAGCTGACAAGCAAGAGCACAAGTGTAGAACTTTGAGCCAATGGAACAAAATATAGAGAGGCACTACAAAAACCTGAGCATATCAAAACAAGAGGTAAACTAGGAGAACCACAAATACATCTTCATATCATGAACCATCCCCATTATTGAGAGGCAAATAAACATTGGCAACATTAAGGCATGTTAACCATATAAACCAAAATTGTAAAGCGATTTCCTAATCCTAGTTTGAATAAATAACAGTAAGGTCAATATCACTATTAACTAGTGGGTCAGTAGGGTCTCCAATAGGATCGATGGGATCCCCCAAGGCTGATTCTAAAACTAGATAATTCTCCACACAGTTAAGGTGGGCATCAATGTCATTAAGATTGAACCTATGATTATGTAAAATGGGCTTAATATCCTCCAACTTAGAAAAGACATTATAATTGTCAACTCGTTTATCCTTGAGAATAAAGCGTAAAAGAGTGTCCATCTAGTGATGCAAAGAGAGAGAATATAAGAAATGTAATCGCCTCTTCCAAAATCTATCCGGGTCCAGAACCTGTTTCAAAACATAACCCACCACTTCTAAATCCGAATTGTATGGGCGTTCTCCGGACTCTTTTGACTCCAACATCAAAATTTATTTACGCACCTCAAAGGGGACAACATTAAAGAAAGTTTTATCGTGTCAAAAGAAAAAGGTCAACCATTTTTTATACCAACATTACCACCACCAGCTCTTCTACTCGTCAGTCTTTAGCGAGGAGGCATGATAGAGGATTCAAGATAATACTGTAGACAACTGCTTAGAGTAACTCAGTTATGAAACCAGCTCAAGAAAAGATAGAAAAGATAGATCAACGCCTTAGAATTCAGCCTCTTCGAGGGGGCAAC
>APFE030145097.1:20686-39917 GCA_000404065.3 Pinus taeda | reverse complement strand
ATAACATTGGTCCATGAAAGCATAATGTGCAGCTACAGTGGTTTCGTAGCGCGCTACGAAATCACTTGAACATTTTGCACTGCGAAACTGTTAAAGAGTATTCCTGCACTGCAAAAACACCTTGTCCTTAGGCTAGGCTAAACAATTTTTTGGCAATAGTATTTTCAGTGATAACATAATACATCACAATCTTCAAGGGGAGCAATGTCACACAATACCTCATCCGTGAAGGGCTTGATGTTGTATGGAAGGCAACACTGCTGGCTCACGCGAAGATCTCATCCTTGGTGAAGCCACCCAATGGTGTACAGTTGTGGATGTGCTGTGGTCGGTAAGCCTAGCCGCTTCACAACCTCTGCAGAAATGAGGTTCTTTTGGCTCCCCCTATCGACAATGAATTGTAGCGGGGAGCCCTTTACCCACATCTAGGAGTGGAAGAGACACTCCTCCTCCTCTGGATCTTTGGGTTCCTCCTTCTAGATCTTCATCATGGCAACGGTGACGTTGGGCTCCGCATCGATAATCTGCTTCCCTTTGTCATTCCCCCTGTCGAGTTTTGACTCAGAGTCGGAATATACATCTGATTCTGAAACCTTTAGCTCGACCATCAATGAATGCTTGGCTTGACACTCACTTGTGTTGTGAGTGGAGCTCTTATGGAACTCCCACCACTTTCCCGTGTCCTTTTTCAGCTTCGGGTGCTGTTCTTTTTTTGCAACTTTGGCGGGTTGTCTTGGGTCGCCTTGCCTTGGCTTTGTCCTTCGTTTTGTAGTTTGGGGGCACCTTTCCCTTGCTTCAGATTCAAAGATCCAAAGTCTTGCTTCTTCTGTTTAAATTTTTTCTTAACCTTGACGGCATATCGGTATGTCATGCTGAGCGAGGAGATGTTCAAGAATTCTATTACTTCCTGGATGTACTTGTGCAAGCAGCCATGGTCTTTGAGTACTAAATACTGCTCCGAATCCTTGATACCCAACTTTGTGCGAAGGGTATGGAAAATATTGGTAAAATCTGGCACATCTTGGTCCCTTCCCTACCCAGCATGGTCCACTTTATTTATTGATCCTCATAGCTTCCGATAGGGTAGTACTACTCCTTGATGACATCCCGGAACGAATTCCAAGTGGGTGCAACTGAAAATAGTGAGCCTGTACTTTCATCCTTCTGATCGCAGTAGGTTTTCCACCAGTCCTTGACGTGGGGGGTTGCTTTGAGAAGAGCAAAAATAATCTTTTCCTGACTGGAAAAATCATGAATAGAAAATAACCCTCTAGCAGATTTAACCATTTATCGACAACATCTGTGTCTTTCTGACCATCGAATATGGGGATTTCAAAATTAACTTGTACCTTAAATGGTGTGGAGTTTCCAAAGTATCTGTTGGAAGGCGATGCGTCGCCCTTGGGTAGTCGTTGAAGGATCTGGGCAAAGTTGTCCATCATTGCATTCCTTTGTCGCTCGAGGGCTTCTTCAAGCAAGATTTTGATAGAATCTCCTGCCCCCTCATCTTTCTTTTCATCCACCATGGGAGGCTGTCAGGATTTGTGAGGCTGGTCTTGCAAAGGTTCGATCAGTTCAAGCCCTACTCCTTATATCTTGACCTCGTTGGGGACATGCAAAGAAAAACAAAGAAAAAAAGTAGACCGCTTTGATAACACTGATCTAGATTTAAATAGGAACACAACAAATTACAGAGATAACCATAAACACAGAGATGCAATAGAAATAATACTTCATTTCATTAATGTAAAGTACTGAAATATGCTTACAAACAGAAATGGAAATACACCAGTTGGGGCGATGGTAGCTTATCTCTGAGAAGAAATGTGGCAGCTACATGCCTCTGAACTAAACTATAATTAGGCTCAAGGGAATTTTTATTATTGAACAAGAAGCGCAAACCCTAAACGACCAAAACCCTAACCTGAGGAGATGTAACACCAAGAGTTTATGGGCCCTGTTGGAGTGAGTTGGACAACCAAATTCCCGGGGTTGTGACTTGGTCATATTATCTCCGTTTGGTGTGCATGACAACCCATTGGAAAGATCTCTCTGAGGACTATGATGGAAAAGACGATTTAAAAAAAAAATAGCTAGCGGTAGATTTCCAAAAAAACGTTGTTTAGGGCCTCAAAATAGCTCCGGAAGTTTAGGACCTGAAAAAATGCTAAAAATAGTAAACTGTGCTACAATTAAGGAAACTGAAAAACTTAAAGAAGCAATGGTGGGGGTCTAAGTGGAATTGGCAGGTGGCCACCAATTCCACCCGGATCAGATTTATTGTCAGTTAATTCGAGTTAGATGGATTTCAGTGAGTTTTGGACTAATTGATGGCTAAAATTAGCTATCTAGTGGAGTTAACTCTAGTGCATGTTAATTAAATGATCTCTAGTTATAGAGTAAAGATATACTTGAGTTTACTTGAGTAGTTGACTTTTTGTTAACTCAACTTACTCTCATTTAACTAGTAGCAATTGCTAAATTTATCCCTATTAGGTCATGAAATTTGAATTGCCTATTGAGATTGGATGAAGGCACAATTGTATTTATTATTACACACAGGTTTTTGTGTGAGAAATCTTGAGAAGAAAGAAGAGAAATTCTCTTAGGAATTCTAAAAGGAAATAAGAGAAATTCCTATCTTTTAGGGAAAAATTGCGCTAGGAAATAGGAGCTCCTACCAGACCTTATTTTCTTAAGTGTTAGGAAAGTCTTGTAGAGAGTTGATGAATATTGCAAGGAGCTTTAAGATTGAAGAAATTTTTATGTAATAGATCATATTACTCAGTTGTTTTAATAGAAGCAAGAGGGGTTTTTGCTAGTTGGGCTCCCAAAATATATTTTGTGTTCTATGTGTGATTATGTTTCTATTTATTGTTTCATTTTCACAAATTTTTGGTAGATAAATATTGTGTCTTTTGTGATTAGTTTTCTCCCATTAACACTTGCAAGGTTCCATTAAAAAATTTTGGTACCTTGTAACCTCTATGAATCATTTATGGAATTAGGTATGTGATACATTTCAACCTCTACCAATCCCAACAGAAATTTGGACAGACATTTTTTTGAATTTGATTGTGGTACTTCCAAAAGCGGGCAAAAAAACAACTATGGTGGAGATAAATATTCTTTCAAAAGTCTCATTTCTATGCCCTAGCTCATCCTTTCATTCCTTCCTCGATTTCCTAGGCCTTCATCGATCAAATCTTCAAGATATATGGTATTCCTACTTCCATTATTTCAGATACATGCCCCACATTCACCAATAAATTTTGTAAAGAGGTATTTAAACTTCAAGGTACATAATTAAATATGAGCATGGAATATCATCCTAAAAAATATGTTTAAACAAAAGTAGTCAACAAGTTCTTAGAAATATATTTGAGATGTTTTTCCTCTGAAAAACTGCATCATTTGGCATATTGGCTTTCCCATTGACAAATGGTGTTGTAATACCACTTATCATGGAGATACCGAAGTAACAACATATCAAGCAGTTTATGGCCACAATCCCTATTTGTGGCATCCTGTATACCATGCACATCCAAGGTCCATGTGGTATATACAACACTTCACATTAGAGAAGCTATAAAATGTATCCTCAAGGAAAACTTGGATATGGAAATAAATCGAATAAAACAAAAGATGATCAACATGGATCGAAAGGTTCCTTTGTTAAATGGGACCAAGTGTTGCTTTTCCTATGACATTAAAAATAAACATCACTTAAAGATAAAATTCCCCATAAGCTAGCACCTATGTTCTAAGGTCCCTATCATATCATACACTGCATTGTTCATGTTGCATAAAAAATGGCTTTTCCATCTCAGTCCAAGATTCATCCAAATTTTCATGTGTCTTTCTTAAAGAAGGTTATAGGATCAAATTTTAAAGTGAAAACCAACCTATCAAAACTTGATGAATAGGGTTCCATTTGAATCTATCCATAATTAGTACTAGATAACGAAGAGTCAATGCATTATCAAGTAGTTATTGATCTAATTGAAATATATGCAACTAAAATATGCCACATGGGAACTAGCGGCGATTCTTCATCAATTTCCATATTTTTAGCCTTGAGGATGATGTTTATTTTGAAGGGGTAGGTGTTGGGAATAAGTAATTATTGGGGGGGTGAATGAATAATTAAAAAGAAAACCTTTCTTTTATGTTGAGCACTTGGACTTTCAATTGCATACAATAAAAAAACACATGAGAGACCATCATTCACATATAGTTGGACATAATGATTTACATGGAAACCATTGTGGGAGAAAAAACACCATAGATTGGTGTGTATTATGATGATAATCAAGGCACAAACTCTGATTACATCATATGTTTGTGAGCACCCGCTCACACGAGGCTCCAACCCCCTTCAAATTAGCAATCCATAACTTTTCTAGAGGTTCCAACCTCTTATGATTGCAAGTCCCTACTTGATTTAGTCAAGTGTTGTACTTTTAATACAATTTTCAAACTGATAAAAATGACCTACCTCAATATTACAATTAGAATTTGACTCTAATCTATTGTCTCTCTACAATCCTACTTTGCTTTGCTCACACACTCAACTGTCTCTGATTCAACTACTTTTGGTCTGCTACTCTCTCTGCACTTCACTCAACTTAATCAATATTGGCATACAACCATACAAAATCCTTTTAGTAGCTTACTCTATTGCTCCACTATGTTTTAGTTGATGCTCGACTCACTCACCCACAAAACACACATGGATTCTTCTTAATTTCAACACAATTTTTCTCACACTACAACATTATATATAGAGTTTCTTCCCACTTTGTCACATAGTTCGACAACCACATTAAATGTATTAAATATTGCAAGAAAGTAAAATACTAGAGCATGAAACCAGTAATCATGATCAACAAATTTTTTTCTTGCATGATACAATTGATCCTTAATTTCTTAGTATGGCTTCCATTTTCAATTAAATTGACCACAATACCTGTTCATAATCTTCCAACAAAGAGTACATCCAGAATCTGGACTGTCTGAGATTTCTTGTCCAATACCATTTTTCTAAGACCAAAGGGATCCCATTATTGAAACAAATATGCTATACCAACCATATTAACTATGATCTACTACCGTCAATAAAATTAGTTCAATTTCATGTTGTCTTTGTTGTTCCTAGAATTTAATTTTGATAAGCTTGCCTAGTCTATAAATTTTGGTGAATAACTAGTTTTTAGTAGTGACTATAGCTATATCTACAAGTTTTGCTACTTTCTATATTTAGTGAATGCTTCCAAACATGCCATCCTATACTCCTTAGTGACTTGGCATCACATGCTCACGAGGTTAGAACCAATATCCTAACTGCTAAGTGCTTCACACCACATCTCGGGGGTTCAAATATCCTTCAATGGGCAGATAGAATGACTACCATATCATCAACTAGACAACTTACTATGCATTTAGAGTCTTTCTATGCTGGGTCCAACCTAGGTCAAGAGGATGGGGGGTCGACACTAATACTTTAGCCCTTGACTAGCTTGAAAGCTTTGACTAGTCTGGCCTACCCGACTATGTGCCTCTTCGTTTTTTTTGGGTGAAAAACTAACTCAACTTTGAAGCCTAAGGAAATCAAACACAAAGGAAATATTCAACTAAACAATATCCTGACATGATCTGCAATACATTTTCCACATTATCATGCTAACATCATTTATGCTTCATGTCCCTTGCTAGCTATGCCATATGTCACCTTGAAGTAGGCCACTTTGGCTCCTGAAAAGTTCAAATATACATGCCATGTGTCCCAAGTCTTAGGAGGCATGTGAACCTATGCTGACATCACCTTGCCACTATGGTTTCCATTTCCTCATTTTTCTCTTCATTATCGACCAATGGAATTGTGCCACGTGCTCTGTTGTAGTTGTACATGCTGTCCCGTGCCATGTTTTATCACTTGCCCCTGATGAGGCTACCTCCTAACTAGACCAAATTTCCAGATAGACCAAAGGCTCGACTATCATGACTAGTCCAACTTCTTCATAAATACTCTCCTAAGTCCAAAATTTCTTTAACAAATAAATTTATTGCAAAACACAAGGTCTATGTAGAACCTTGAGGCCTAGAACTCTACCAAAATTCAACTGACCATAACTCCATCATCCTTTGGAGTTTTTTAGGCTCCCTTATAGTGCTGGAAATGTATTTCAAAGGCCTAACCAACTAAGCACATTGTAAAGGAAAATGAGAAGATCCCCTAAGGAAAAAGTGCCTTCATATTTATAATATTTTTAGCTTCCTCACTTAACCTACTACTATAATGGGTTTCTATTAAAAATTGTAGCTACCAGAAGACTCCCCCTCAGCTTGATATTCCTT
Organism: Pinus taeda; assembly: GCA_000404065.3. Classification (NCBI taxonomy): domain Eukaryota; kingdom Viridiplantae; phylum Streptophyta; class Pinopsida; order Pinales; family Pinaceae; genus Pinus; species Pinus taeda. The sequence goes on along the minus strand of APFE030145097.1, from coordinate 33,560 downwards.
AGAAAGCTCCATGGAATCCACATCTTTGACATCAATTTAAAATTCTTCCCAACAATCTCCCGCTTTGGCATTGATGACACCACTGGAAAACATTGTTGTAATATTGATGTCTCTAATAAAATAGTAGCACTCCCCTTAACATATTTAAGAATTATTAGTATTCTTCAGCCACTGCGCCCCCTTTGATACTGCCATGTCAGAATGTTTGGGCCATTTCTCCCAAAAATTTATCTTCCTCTTCAACATCAATGGTAAAGGGTAGTATCAACTCCCACTCAGATAATGCCCAAATATGATGTCCTTCTCCTGCAACCTACTTATTAGATGAATCACCATCATAAGTAACTGTGAACCATTTTCTGAGCTGAGTCAACAGTAATTCAAAGATACTACTTCCAGTTTTTATCTAAGATATTCAAATGGTTCCCATGATAGGGCCTATTAAAATATATCTACAAGCTATTCATTAGTGGCCACATAATCAATATGAACAACATTAGTAGCAACCTGTTATCTCAACAAATGATATTTGATCGAAATATTCTTTGTATTTGAATTCATAATAAGATTCTTTGATATGTTGATAGAAATTGTATTGTCACACAATATTGAGATAGGTTCATTTAGGTCAACCTTGATGTATTTAAGGGTCTTCTTCATCCATATAATATGAGTGCAACAAGTGACAACAACTATATATTCAACTTTAGATATATATAGAGAGATTGAGTCATGGTTTTTTCTTACCCAAAATACAAGACAATATTCTAAGAAGAATGTTATTCTAGATGTGATTTTCATGTCATCAATGCTACTAGCCCAATCAATTCCATTGTCTGTTAAGTTGAAATATTTACCTTTTCCATACCACAAGCCAAATTCTATTGTGCCTTGTAGATAACTACATTTACATGACTTTATTTGAGACCTCCTTGACATCTAACCACTAAGTCCATTGCTTTCATTATGTTCAGTCGTGAAGAAATTAGATATAACAAGATTCTAATCATTGATCTATAGGATGCATGACTCACAACTGGATATTCATCCTATTTACTTAGCTTGTATCCAGTCACCATGGGGGTACAAACTGGTTTGCAGTCTTCCATCATGACTTTATTCAATGTTTCCTTTAACTACTTGGATTGAGAAATGATGATACCCCTTCAATATTAGGTAATTTGAAAACTGAGAAAGAAGGAACACTCCCCTACCATTGACATTTCAAATTATTTTTCATGAAATTATCAAATTGTTGTCCCATTTGTTCCAAATAACTACCAAAAATAATATCATCTACATTAACCACAATAATTAGCAAGTGATCATCTTCAGATTTAATATACATATTACTATCAACATTCCCTCTTTTAAAACCTTGCAATTGAAGGTATAGTTTGGCATACCATGCTCTTGGAGCTTGTTCAAGCCCATATAGAGCCTTTCTAAATCTCCATTGAGGAAGGATGATTTATGTCCATTTGATATACCTTAAAGTTCTTGTGGCTGGAAAAGTTGGAAACATTTTGATGGCTTCTAGCCTTGCTACTAGTGAAAATTTATCCTCAAAGTCTATTCCCTCTATTGGTGCATAACCTTTGCAGACCAATATTTATTTATTTCTTACAACTTTTCCTTCCTAATCCAAATTATTATTGAAAACCCATTTGGTGCCAATAACATTTTTATCCTTGGGTTTGGGGACAGGTTCCCAAGTGTCATTTTTCTCAATCTAGGCCAACTCTTCATTCATTGCTTTTACCCAAAACTCGTCTTCACTAGCTCGACGAATATTTTTAGGATCGATTTGTGAGAGAAAGGCAAGATTTTCATGATTAGAAATTCTATTGAATTTCCTTCTTAATTTCGACATTGAGTCTTAGATCACCAAGTATTTGAATTTCTAGGTGTGCTTTTGTACATACTTGGATGGTATTTTTTTCCTTTGTCTTGTGTCTTCTTCTCCATCTTATTCCTGTTCCTTTCCTTCTTATTGATTTGCATATCTGAGAGAAGAATCCTCCTGATCTGAATCCTCATTTTCTCTAGACTTCACCAGATGAGGAAATGTTTCATCTACTATAACATCGATGCAATATTCAACCATCTTTGTCCTCTTGTTGAAGCATTTGTAGCCTTTTCTCTTAACATAATATCTAAAGAATGTGTCCACATCTACTCAAGGGTCAAACTTTCCAAGATATTTATTCTTTATCTTGATATACAATTAATAACTTGGAGTGTTTTACAAATTTCAGTCTTCCTTTGCATAACTCATGAGGCGTCTTATCACTATTGGGCTTGAGTTGTGTTCTGTTTGCTAAGTAAACAACTACTTGAGTTTCTTCTCCCTAGAAGGTGTGTGAAATCTTTGACCCTTCATCCATCATTGCCCTAACCATATCCTAAATGGTTCTATTTTTCCTTTCAACCACTCCATTATTCCATGGTGTTATTATTGTGGAGTGCTGCCTCTTTATTCCATGTTTCTCATTGAAATATTTAAACTCTTTCGAGGTGAATTATCCTCCTTTGTCTGATCTCAAGATTTTAATCTTGATTTCATTCTCATTTTCAACCTGAGCCTTAAATACTTTAAACTTACTCGAGGCTTCTGGATTTTATTTCAACAACATTATCCAAGTATCCTTAGTAAACTCATCAATAAACATAATAAATTACCTTTCTCCTCTTGGGATATTTGTTCGTTTGGGACCATTGATATTTGTATGAGCTCCAAAGGTTTAGAAAAAGAGAACTCCTTTTTCTTGAAGTGTGCCCTTGTCTGCATGCCAAATTGATAAGACTTGCAAATTGAACTATCACGCTATGATATTCTTGGTAAGCCTCTGATTTCCCTTAACTTACTGATCTTGAATAAGCTATCAAAATTTACATGTACCAACATTTTGTGCCACATCCATGTTTGATACGTATTTCTCAAGTAGAAATTTAAACTAGTATCATTAAACACATACACATTGTTGTGAGTCCTAATTTCCTTTCCTACCAACTTTCCATTTTTTGCTTTTCATATCTCACAATCCTTAGATAAAAAAGTCACATCATAGTCATTGCCACACATTTGGCTTACACTAAATAAGTTGTGCTTGAGACCATCCACACATAAGACATTTTTTTCCTTGGTCTTTTCATATAGACTGACTATGCCCTTTCCTTTAATTTGTGTTGTAACATTTTTTCTCGAAAGTGACACTACCTTTACTTTTCTATAATGCACCCCACCACATCACCCTGTGAGGTGGCTACTGCTAATTTGATAACTCTTATGCTATTAGAAGAATGGGATAACATTTTTTATTTTTCTTTATTTATACACACACACACACACAAACACACACATATATATTAAAAATACCCTGACGCTACACCCTAATGGTCCCCATCATCACCAACTAAATCTGATGGTCAAAATTAGAGCAGGGAGATCGATAGTCAACAAATCGGCTTTTATGGGTTGATGTGCTCGACCATTAATTGATAGCAACCTCATCTCAATCATGGTTCCAACTTAGGGTTTTGAGGCCTCCATCATATGATCCATGAAACCTCCACCCATATGATGACCATTAAATATTGTGACACCCCTCCTTTGTCCCTGTAAATGTCGTGGGAGTGGAGTGTCAAATACCACCTCTGCTGTCAGATTCCTTGTGATCTCCATTGTCCGATTGAGGTGAGGCCCCAGTTATTTACTCATGTGTAACCATTCACTTTCCTAGGACATGTCACTCAATTTCATTGGTCCTCCACTCTAACTCAACTTCCACTGCATCTCGTTTCCTTATCCCCACCACCCCATTTTCATGCACCCTTGAAACACTCCAAGGTCAATACATTAAGTTGGCCTATCAGGTGGGTCCACCTTTCCACCAATAACAGGACTCTCGGGCTCACATGTTTGCTAAAATGACCCAAACATGATGAGTTGTAAAATGGACTCCATTCCAACTTATAAGAAATTAGTCCACCATTGTGTTGGCTCGGAGCCTGTCATCTCTATGATTCTCCTCCTTTTCTCACCTTTGCACCTTTAGGATGGGATCTATGGGGGACATCATCCTGATCCCTACCATCTTGGTGACTCCTCTTGACAACTCCCATTTAACTATATGGGAAGGGATCTCCATGACACGCCATCCTAGTCCTTGGCCCATTTATGATAGGGAGAAATCTAAGCATCCAATTCAGGGATTCCACATCGATATCTTCATCAAACTAATGGATAGGGATTATTCCACTAAAGCTATAAGGCCAAGCCCAAATCCTAGGACCACAACAATGCTGCTAATTATAGGAATTCACAATGGTTAGATTAGGGAGGTCTTACCATAGAATAACTACTATTTTTGATCTCAAATCTAGTGGTTTTCATAGGAGTTTTCTCCCTTTTTGTGTCCATCCCCATTCTCTAGCCACTTGGACTATGGCTTGGCTTAATCGCCCTGCAAACATTTGGAACTATGCCAAAATTTAGATATGGGCCTTATGTCTTACTAAAGCACTCATTGGTGTTATCCCTCTAAGCTTATGCTAGAGTTAATATTCCTGAGTCCACGGGGTTAATGAGGTTCATGAAGGCCATGAGGAGTTCAATTCTCATCGAAGAGATAAGGAATTTCTCTTTTGGGTCCAAATACAGGCATGCACCTTATGTATCGATGAATAATGGTTAAGTTCCTGGACTTCAAGTGTTCCCCTTTTAGGGAAAGGGAATTCCATGCATGAATGCACATGTGACCTTTTAACCACTATCTTCTAAGGACTTGGAGTGAACTCCTGAAGGGCCTCAAGCTCTACTACCACACACCAGGGAGCACCATGTGGTTCACAAAAACCTTACAAGCAAGACTACTAGCTTCTAACCTAAGGATTTTCAACAAATTTTCAAATAGAGAAGAAGTGCATCTATAGAAGATGTCAGCATATACATTTCAAGTCAATCCCTCTTATGAGGTTGTGGTGTACTCAAGAATGTACATAGCTCCTTTGGACCAAATCCTAGTAATGTGAAAATGAAGAATCAATACCAGGGAACTTACTAAAGATGGCTATATAAGCTCCTTATGTAAGATCACAAGTCATTAAGTTGAGTAATGAACAATTACCACGACATTATTACAATGCAACGCAACAACAACAAGGGCTAATAACTAACACCTTCAAAACATTACACATAGACCTTGTCAACACATGTTGCCCTCTATATAACCATTATACTTTAATAGAACAAGTCTTTATTTCAACAGTTGTCAAGATTTAGTTTAGATTCTTATAGATCTCTTCGATGCCCTTTAACTTTGCACAATATTTTATTCATTTGTGTGCTATTAACAACACAATCAAACATTTCATACAACACACATTCCAACACAGGAATGCAACATAATCCTTTCCATCATGTAAGAGCATTGGACAATATACTATTCATTATTATAATGTCATATTGTAGTCATGAATCTTGCTTTGCAACACCATTTCAAAAAAAAAATGAAACATACATTCATTATCATTTAATAAAATACAAAAGAGCACTTATCTTGAAAAATCTCAAGGAAACTGAGCGAGGGACTATGACTTGCCTCCCAATCGTAGATAGATGCAACCATTCTCACTTGCAACTATCACCCTCGAGCCAGATTCTAGAGCATGAGGGGCTTTCTAAAAGGATTAAAACACCAGCTGCTAGTTGAAACATGGACAACAAAGGTCCTCCTTCCTCCACCCATTAGCACTCAAAAATTTCCAAATGTACAGGGAATCCATAAGTCAACAACCTCCACCCTCTAGCTATCCAATTGTAGCCAGTCAAAACACACAGGGAATCCAAACGCTTGCTGCCTCCACTTAATAATGTCAAGGAAGTCTAGAGAGACAAGCATCCACCCTTTAAACAAAACACAGTGGTTCCACCCACCTTGGTGAATCCAAAATCCACTGAAAAGATACCCAACAAGAAACGGTCAGAGATCCTCCCTTCACCAATCCAAGGAAGAAACCTCCACCCCAACCATCAAGGGAATCTAGAGAAAGACCATCTCCACCCTCTTTCTATATATGGATTCGAGAGGCCATTGTTCCTCACCTAGGAGAAACCTTCCTCCTACTAGTCTTGCCAATTTAACTAACATCACACCCCTTCTTTTCTTCTTGCTAGTCTCCTTTTTCCATTCCTCTTTCTCTTCTGATGTTGAATGCTGATCGAGTGAGTGTATCCCCTTGAATGGGTTTGAATCCTTCTCTCTTCTCTCCTTTGTCTACACAACCTCCCAACTCCATAAATTTTCTTTCTGCGCAGTGGTTTCTTTCTTCCATTGTGTTTTCCCATAAATTTCTTTGTCCTTCCTACCTTGTAATGTTTCCCAAAGAAACAAGGTCTACATACTTCTCTTGTAGTTCCATTAATCCTGAAAGTACCAAGCCCTCAATTTTGCATCAACCATCCTTTAATGACTATCAAAACAATTCATATTTCCTTCATGTTGTATCTTTATAGAAAGCTCTAGGATGGGGAACTATGTCAAAGGATATAATTAAGGTTTTAATTTAATTGGATGACCAATGTATTAAACCATTAAACAATTGTAAATTTTAAGTATTTCTTAAAATATTAAAGGGGTGATTTTCATTCATAATATGATTAATCTTTAAATTGATTTGGAAAAGTAGAAAATAATAAGGTATATAATTCTTAAACATTCATAATGAATATCTAATTAATCATGCACAATTGATGTGTGCTGAGACTCTCTAAAACCAAACAATACATGTTCAAGAGATGATATGAGGCAATAATTACAATATTTTAAGGAATTAACTAAGACAATTTGTAAAATTAAATAATCTCTTCTAATGATTATAACTTTGTAGGGGACTGTTAGGGAGATTGATATTCAATCTAGCCTCGCCCAAACTTCTATGTGCAAAAATAAATATAAAATAACATAAATGAATAACAGGACAAACTCACATGAATACACAAGATGTTAAGAGTGATGCCATAATCCTTCAATTATCTTCAGAAATAGCTCAGGATGTTACAATCATGTCCAATATCATTACAAGGGTTCAATCCTCACTTCTTCGAATTACAAAATACTTATAGAATCTAATTGCAAAATATCTAGATCTAAAAATAAAATTTATCACAAAATGAACTAATACGTGAAACTATTTTCGATTTACAAAAATAGAACATAAAAGTAGCTATTCTAAACTGATTTAAATAATCAACACACATTTGGAGGTTGTTGTCTGATGATTGCTACTAGAAATTGAATTTTCTCTTTGCTAGCTTTGTTATCTTACTTTCTGCTCCTATCTTTTTGCCTTCTCATTACTGAAATTTAACATTCTATTCTATTCGAGCAGATCAAGTAACTTAGCCCTCTTTTTATCATCCGGGATAGAAAATTTTGTTACCTTCCTATATGTTGCATCGACTTCTATGTACTTTTCATAATTTGGCTTGGTTAAAAATAAATGTTGAACTTCATATTGAATAAAAAAAATCATACTCTAGGCCTTCCATGAAAGCTTTACCAATGGTTATTCCTATGACTTTGGAAAATTTGGTCTTATCTACTGTATTTCATGTATCTCGTGGTGATAATTCTATAGTGGCATCAATTGGCCATTAGAGTCTTGCAGATTTGGGAGACCTTTTTAGCGCAAAGTATTGAAATTTTTATTAAATTTTCTGATTTGTACTTCTAAGTTTTGGCACTTATTTTATAACCATAACATTAGATTTATTTTTTTCAAAACACTTCTTGTTTCTAGGACTACATCAACCCTATCTCCAACTCCAAATTCTTCAAGTTCTTTCTTTGTTATGGAATTTAGGACCTTGATTACTCTAGTAGCTTCTCCTAGCTTATGATCTAAATCTTCTTTACTCTCTACCACTACTGCCTTTGACTTCTGTAATAATTCCTCCAGCTCAAAAATGATTTCAATCGATGGCCATAATTCAGTTAAAGATGCATTAATATCAATCCAAATTTTCTCTTTGTCTTGGGATAATGTCTATGCAATTAAAGATTTATTCTTGTATATCTCTAATTGCTTAGTCAATTGGTGATTTTTTCTGTATTTAAGCCAAATATGCATTATCAATTTGTATATTGTTGTTTTGGACCTTTTCTAGTTTAACTTTGAGTTTTTCAATTTCCTTATCTTTAAGGGATGAATCTCCCATGGCTCTAAATAACCATTATGCTGAGTTTTGACTAGTAGACTCTATTTTCATTATGGACACTACTATTGTAGATGTTCCTACTTGAATGCTTATTTGGAGCTCACTTTCCTTAATCAAATTCTCCTTTCTGTCTCCATTTTCTGAATCTGTATATTCTTCTCAACAATCATTCAAAGAATTTTCTCCTTCTCTGTTTCTAGATGACTCACTTCTTGTGCCTATGGATGTTCAGTTGTTGGTAGTTTTAATTGTTTCCTAAAAGCTTGGATATCTGCATTTCTTCTTTTGATTATTTCTTCTGCTGCCTTTACATCTTTAGGATCCAATCCTAATTTCAAAATCAAGTCTTCAAGTCCCTTAATCTTGATATCCTTATCTAGAGAAGACATATTCTCTATTTTCAATTGAGAATGGATATTTTTCAATGAAGCTTGCAACTTAGAAGGTGCCATGGTAGAACTTGTCAAAGATGTAATAAATTATCTCCCCTGCTTGCTTATGAAGATCAATATGATCTATGGGATGAATATGTTTAGTATCACAAGAAAACAAAAAAGTTTTATAATCTTGAACAATTTTAAGACCAAGGACCTTTGGTTCCAAAAATGCTAATTGGAACTATCCTTTTTCACTATCCAGGGAAGAAGGTAATTTCGTTTGTGTTGTATAAGATTGTTTCCAAAATTATGTATATGTTGACGTTTTTAGTAGTTCATTCTTCTTTTTCTCTAAAAAGATTGAAAATATACTTTGCTACCTTGAAGAAGGAAAATAATGATAAGGAGAATCTATTATAATATCTTCAATATGCTGCAACGGAAATGGAGATTCTCCTATAAGAATAATGGTATAAGGTCCTTCATAAGTTTGAGCTTCTGAGGATTTTTCTTCATCATTATTTGTTGTCTTTCTTATCTTCATCACTTTGAATGCCATTTTCTCTAAATCTGATTCCAATGGAGACTAACTTTCCCTTGGCAATTTTAATTATTTTTTCTGTGGTTTTTGGAGTCTCTAGTACTGTCTGACTGGATACTACTTCCTCAACTAACTGCAAAGTATTTTCCTCCCATTCTTATTTATTGGCATATTGCACAATTTCTGGTTTTTCCACATGAACATAGGGTGCTAAATTTTGTGCAACTCTAAGTGATGATATAATTCTTAGTGGATCATACGACCAACTAAAACTTAATTTGAAGTTCATTTGTTTCAATAAATCATTTACCTCTCTCTGCAGCCCTTGTGTTAGCTATTAATGGGCCACCCTATTCTTTTAGTTTGATCTGAGTTTTTTGTTTTCTAGAAACAAAATTAACACTATCTACATTCATCATTTCCTTGATATATTCAAGTAAAAAAACTATCATAGGGAGAAAGAGCCTTCAACACTGAACTTTAAAAATTGATCATGAATTATGTCTGAGAGGAACTGGATATAATTAAACATAATTGAAGGCTTTTTACTAGAGGAAATGACTGATAAAAATCATAAAATAACTTCATCAATGCATTGATCACTGGGATATCCTAATAGATAAGAAATTAGGGAAATGACCTATGCAGGCATCTCAAGGAACATTGCAACAAAATAGGGAGGGTTCGTCCTTGGAAATTTAGAGTTCTCTGACATAAAAGACTAAAAAATATGGGCTCTTTCTGAGAAGGAAAGTTTTTGGTAAATATACATTAATACATTAGTGGAAAAAGGGTATAGGGATTATTGAGAATTCAACTGAAGGGCTTGGAAAATTGACTGAGGAGTTATATAAAACAATGCTTCATTATTTTGAGCAATGATAACTCTCTGGATTGGGAGATAATGAGCTTCACACCAAGTAATAAAATATGGAAAATGATAGGTCTAAGGGAAAATAAACTAAGGTAGTTGGGATTCCCAGAATGAAAACTCGTCGCTAGCATTCTTATATTTCTGTAAAGCCCAATTGTGAAGTTCGTACTGGTCGAACTCACAATTTGTCTCTACAACTTTGAAATGGGTATCAACCAAAGATAATTCATCCAAATTAATTACAAAAGCTAATACATGACTGCATATGACTATATTTTATTTTCCTTTATGGGAATCCATTAAGGAAAAACAAAATTGATGAGGATAATAGAACAATTACCCGAAAATGAGATGATCGTGAGATGAAAATTGCTGGCGTTTACTTGCAGGTTTGAGTTGGAAGCTTTGGTTATAGGAAAAGAGCAACAAATAATGCGTTTTGGATAAGGGATAGGATTGTTTTAAGAAAAATGCTGATAATGTGAAAAAATCAAGGTAACGCTTAATGGTGTAGGAGAATTAATGATTATCGGTTACCTACTAAGTTTATTGGGGAAATGGTGATGGCTACGTATAGGGGAGACTTAACAGTGAGTGAAAATGGCAGATAAAATGGCTGGAGGAGTGAGCGAAGGAAGGAGTGGTTTGTGTGGGGGTGGTTTATGAAGGTGGTTTATGATAATATATTTGACTATTCTTTGGTTTATAAAAAAAAAATGTGACATTTAAATGTGCTCGCAATTACTGGGGATATTATAATTTTTTTTTCTTTTATCCCTTTTTATTACTTTCTTGTTTTTTATTACTTTCTTTATTTTTATTAATTTCTTTCTTTGTTTCTTTATTTCTCTTTACTTTTCATTTCTCTCTCTCTCTCTCTCTCTCTCTCTTGCATACAACACTTGATGGAATTGAGTGTAAGGGACCTACATTGGTTCTTCGTGAAGTCAAGAGGGTATTCAAAATAACGTAGAAAATGCATTATGTATTTGTACCAATTTGAAAGTAAAAAATTTTCATCAATGTGTAAAGGAAGAGGAATAAGAACTTCACTGGAAGAAGGTTCTTCTGGATTCTTATCACCTAAAACCTGAGAAGGTTCTTGTGGATTATTCTCACCTGAAACTTGAGAAGGTTCTTGTTTATTCTTCTCACCTAAAAGCTGCATGATAGTATTAAGACCAAGTATTTTTCAATTTGATTCAGCTAAAAGTTTAGCTAAACCTTGCCCTTTCACAAAATTTGTAGGTCTAACGTCTAAATCAAACTCAAGTATCTTAACAATCAATATTCTCCTCTTTCCATCTATATCAAGTTGAGTCAATGTTGTTTTTACTGCATTATTAGGAACATAAGTTATTAGAGGAGAATGTAAAACATAAATCCTAAATGATTTAAAATATTTTACTAAGGCATAAGCTTGTTTCTTGATGATTTCATATCTCAATCCAACATATCTCATAAGCTTACTGAAGAAGGAAATTGGATGTTCTTGTTAATCATCATTTCTCTGCAATAAAACAACCGCTATAGTGGTATCTGAGGCAAAGGAGAAAATACTAAACAATTTTGTGTAATCTGGGCTAGCTAACACTGGGGCTTTTGAAATTTCCTTTTTGATCTATGAGAAGGAGTATCTAGCTTGGAAAATCCATTTAATTTCCTTGTCTTTCCGGAGCATATCAATAACATCTTTCACAATTTCAACATAATTAGGTATAAACCTCCTTAAAAAAAATATTTTCCCTAAGATGACTGAATCTCTTTTTTATTTCTAAGAAAAAAGATTACCTGAATTGTTGAAACTCTCTTAGGATCAATTATAACTCCTCCTTTTGAAATTATGTGTCCCAACAATATTCCTTCCCTATTGCGAAAAGTGACTTCTTAGGATTAAGATAAATCCCAATTTTTTTGCATCTTTCAAAAACTTTTCTCAAGTGTTTAATGTTTTTAGCATCAGAATCAAAAAACACTATCAAATCATCAAGGTAAATAAATATGAGTTTACTTACCTTACCTACAAATGACAGATCCATGGCCCTTTGAAATGTTGCTCCAACATTGATTAAACCAAATGGCATCTTGGCATACATGAAAGTTTCCTAAGGAGATGTGAATGCAATCTTCTCTCTGTCGTCTTGACTAACCTGAATCTGGTTATATCTAGAAAACCATCTAACATTAAGATCCTATCAGAGCCTGATACTCTTTGAAGCAATTGATCCATTTTTGGTAATGGATAATTATCTTTTAGGGATAATTTATTCAAGTCCCTGAAGTCAACACATATCCTAATTTCCCCATTTTTATTCCTAACAGGTACCAGATTAGATATCCATTAAGAGCATCTTAAGGGAGAAATTATCTTAGAATCCAACAATTTTCTCACTTCTTTCTCAGTAATAGGAAGTAAGACTGGGTTAATTATCGTTAATTTTTACTAGAATGGCATAACTTCGAGTTTAAGAGGAATTTTATGCTCAATAATAGTTGCGTCATAGGTTTTCAATTCTTCATATGACCATGCAAACACATCTTTGTATTGTTTAAACAAACTGATATATTTTTCTTTTATGTCCTAAGGAAAATAAGATGAAATTTTGACATTTTTGATTTCTTCTAAAGTGCCAATATTGCAATCTTGTACATCTTCATGTTGTGAACTTAACAAAGAAGTTTTTGATACATCATTATGGTCAAAACGTTTTTCAAGGGGAACCAATCCCTTTGGGATATAATTATGTTATGAAACTAGCTCAAGAAAAGATAGAAAAGATAGATCAACACCTTAGAATTCAGCGTCTTTGAGGGGGCAACCTCCTTTACATTACATAAATGAACAATTCTTGGATGATTCA
>APFE030145097.1:0-14475 GCA_000404065.3 Pinus taeda | reverse complement strand
GACCTAACAATAATAATATAAAGCCACAAAAATAAAAATAGAGGGATTCTATGGGGAACAATAATAACAATATGGGGATAATAGGGACACAAAAGTATTAATAAGGGATGCAACTACAATAATAATGGGGTAATCACTAGTATTATAGGGACCCAACAAATTATTTGATAACTAAATGATACCATGATAACCAATTTTTTGTTTTAAATTCAAATCTAAATCACCATCATTTGATTTCATTTCACCATTGTTTTCTTCCTCAACATGTAAACCTGAAAATTCATCGGATGCCTGTAATTTTTTTTTTAATTGCTCATCATCTTCAAAAACTTGCCAATGCTTCAAATTATCTGGGATGGAAGGTATATACTTTACTTCAATCTGGTAATGTAATTGCAAAGGGTTAAGTTTTTTAAAATAACTTGCAGAGACTGCCAAAGAATCTACATGAATGTTTTCTTCTCTTGGAATTGATGAGATGTTGAAGGCCTACAAATAATTTTCCACACAAACCCATGCTTCATTCCTATAAGATTTGAGTCTAGGATGCTTGGTTTGAAAAATATTTCTGATATGTTTTACAATTAATTCTGAGTCACCATATACGCCACATTTTGTACTTTCATACTTTTAGTTAATTCCAATCCTAAAGTCAAGGCTTCATATTCCGCCACATTATTTGTGACTTCAAAATCTAATTTGAAGGATTGGGTTATATTTTTCTTATAAGGAGAAATGAGTATAATTCATGCACCAACTCTGTCCTTAGAAAATTCCTCATCAAAATATATTTTCCAAATATTACTATCAGAAAATTGAGGAATATTGACAATATCTTCAATTCTGGTTTGAGGATTAGAAAGACCATTTGTAGCCAAAGTGAAGCATCCAAAATCTTGATCAATACCATAAATTGGATGATTTATTTCTTGATCAACATTACAAACAATATTAATGAAGTTTACTTCTCTGTACAATCTTAAATGTTCTTCTCAATAAACTTGGATTGTAGCATAGGACATGTCTATCTGTAAGATTCCTCCAAGATTAACACAACAAAATATTGACGACAATATGCCAAATTTTGGTGGAATGTTTGGAACAACAATATCCAATATTACACTTTTCACAGGGATTTGAGCAAGTGTGACAATTAAGTCTTTGGTTAATCCCAGGCAAGGAATTTTTTTTGAATCAAAAGTATATAGATCATGATATGGCCTAGTGATTTGCAACTCAATTTGGTCCATGGTAACTTTAGGCATTAGATTATGGGAGGCACCATAATCTAACATACAATTGTACAAAATAAAATCATGAACTTTCAATGTAACATAGAAAGGTGGCACACTTTCATCAATCATATCTCAAATAGGTCCAAGGACATATGAAAGTTTCTCATCTTGAAGACTGATAACATCCCCTTCAACATCCACATTAGAAGATTGAATCCATTTGGAAACTTTCTATTTGTATCCTGGATTTCTGGAGAGTTGAAATAAAGGAACAAGGATTTTAACCCTTTCTAATTCTTTTTCAACATTAAAAATAGTTGGAACAAGTTTTTCAATAGTGAGTTGTTCTTGCAACTGATTTGGTGGTATTTCGACAAATTTTACTTGAGGTTCATCAAAAGTAACAATTTTTAAAGTTCTACCAAGGCCTTTTATAGGTCTTAGATCATACCTCCTATTTAGTTCAGGAATGGGAAACTTAGAAAAAACTTGATGTTTGGAAACTTGGAATGACTCTTGATTTTGAGTAATAGGCTGGTCCTGACTGATTGGGATGATAACATTTTGAGATGATGGGTATTCAAAATAATTAATATCATTTGTAATGATAGGAACAACTTCATCAGGGTCTTGGTCACCAATCATCAATGGTAGTTGAATTTGTTGATCAGTATTTGGTCTTTGCAAAGTTTGAGGTTGAAAGGGTCTTCTATATTGGACTAGAGGTTTATTTGCAACCTATTGGGTCACTTTGGGTTGAGTTTCCATTCTTGAAATTATTTTAGACAAATTTATTAACAAAGAGGTTATTTCATCAATTTTATGTTCTTCATCTTTAGTCTTTGATGAAGAAGTACTTTCCTCTTTGGCTTTTATTTTCCTTTCAACCTTTTCTGTATTTGCTTTCAATTTACTAGATGCTGACCTATTTGCTTCCACTTCAATTGCATTAGTTTGCATATATGATAAGGTTTCATATTTTCTCTCTCTAAGAATTACAAAAATGTCATCATCAATGATTTAGAGAATCTTACTTTCTCTACAGTGATTGGGGGTTTACAATATGGTGGAATTTTGTTGTAAATATTTTTGAATATCTTAAAAAAGTATGCAACAGGTTCTCTAGGGTTTCTTCTCAAATCTTCAAATTCTGTTAAACAGTAAACATGATCCTTTTTAATTCCCCATTGATTCTTGAAGATGTTGGTTAATTCAACCCATGAGTTTATAGAATTTTCTTGTAGCTATCTAAATCATATCCTACCATTTCCTTCTAATGATTGAACAAAAAGTATGGTGTAAAAATATTCATGTTCAATGCTCATGTTATCATCAAATCGAGAACTGCAACCAAGTGATCTTTTGCAGATGGTCTAGATTCTCCATTGAATCTGGGAAAATGTTTCAAACACCCCTCAGGAAAATCATGAAGTTGTGTAGTTGGTGGAAGCAATAATGTTGCATATCTAGTTGTTACAATTGGCATAAATCTAGCCATTTGGCACTAAAATGGAACTGTTTATTTTGGGAGATGGCTATGCTGGAGGTTTAGGTTTATGGAAAAGCTAAGGATGGAGAACTATTTTTTTTAACTCTAAATGATATAATTCCTAGTGGATCATAAGACCAACTAAAACTCAATTTGAACTTCATATGTTTCAATAAATCATTTTCCTGTCTCTCTGCATCCCTTATGTTGGCTGTGATTGGGCCAACCTGTGCTTTTAGTTTGAAGTGAGCTTTTTGTTTTCTAGAAACAAACTAAACATCATCTACACTCATCATTTTCTTGATATATTCAAGTGCAAAAAATCTCATAGGGAGAAAAATTGGAAATTTGTATGGTTGAAGCTCACATCCATAAATTCTAATTTCTATAAAATTCTAGTATAAATAGAAGTCTCCCACCTTGGACTATTTACTTAGATGTAGAATTATTTTAATCTCAGTCGAAATTCTAGAAACTACATCACTATTTAACAAACAATTTTCTATATACAAGAACTAATTGAAAAAATCACTAAAGGAGAATTATTCAGAAGTTTTCCTTACTAACGAGGTCCAGTGAATAATTGATTGTGGCTTGCCTATAATGTCCAAACTTTGTAAAGTAAATTTGAATCTCTCTGATTGATGATATAAGAACAAATAGATCAAAGCTGACTGGTGCTTGAAAGAGCCTTCAACACTGAACTTTAACAACTGATCATGAATTATGTCTGAGAGGAATTGGTTGTAATTGAACATAATTGAAAGATTTTTACTAGATGAAAAATACTAATAAAAATCCTAAAATAACTTCATCAACCCATTGATCACTAGGATATTCTATAGACAAGAAACTAGGGAAATGACTTGTCTAGACATCTCAAGGAACATTGCAGCAGAATAGGGAGGGTTGGTCCTTAGTAATTTAGAGTTCTTTGGCATAAAAGATTTTAAAATATGGGATTTTTTTTGAAAAGGAAATTTTATGGTAAAGATCCATTAATACGTCAGTGGAAAAAAGGTGTAGGGATTCTTGACAATTAAACTAAAGGGCTTGGAAAAATGACTCAAGATTTATATAAAACAAGGTTTCATTGTTCTGAGCAATGACAAATCTCTGGCTTGGGACGTAATGAGCTTCACATCAATTAACAAAATATGGAAAATGATACGTCCGATGGAAAATAAACTGAGGTAGTAGGGATTCCCTGAATGAAAACTCATTGCTAGCGTCCTGATATTTCTGTAAAGCCCAATTGTGAAGTTCTTATAGGTAAAACTCACAATTGGTCTGTACAACTTTGAAATGGGTATCAACGAAAGGTAATTCATCCAAATTAATTGCAAAGGGTAATACATGTCTGTCTACAAATCTCTTTGAGTTTACTTTATGGGAAGCCATTAGGGAAAAACATAATTGATGAGGATAATAGAAAAATTACTTGAAATTGAGATGATCGTGAGCTCAAAATTGTTGGCATTTACTTGCACGTTCGAGCTAGAAGCTTTGGTTTTTGGAAGAGAACAATAAAGAATTCATTTTAGATAAGGGATAGGCTTTTTATTAGCAAAACGCTAATAACAGGAAAAAAATGATGCAATGGTTAATGGAACGGGAATAGCCCAAGCAAGTAACCTCCTCAATATTGGAATCTGTGTCCCTTGACTCAATCCAACCCCCTTTTTTATATAAAAATATTTACATTGCATTTCATGAGAGAAACCATGGTTGGGGCTATCACAAACCTCTCCCCCTTGAGGGAACTCTACCCTTGGTGTTCTCTACCCATATGCAACATAGGAACAACATAAAACACATACAATTTTGTAGATATATATATATACATTTGCTTCAACCATCAAATGAAAAAGGATATGTTTCCCTCATGGAGTTAGCCATTTCCCAAGTGGCTTCTTTGGGACCAAAATGTATCCGCTGCACTTTGAGTTGCTCTATGGCTCGATTATGGAGCATGAGATTCCTCCAGAATAGAATGAACGATGGCTCTGGCTAAAAATCTCCCTAAGGTTCCACCTGTAGCATAGACCAATTGATCACATGATTAGAATCATGTAGATATATTTTAAACAAAGAAACATGGAAAACGTCATGAATTTTAATTAAAGGAGGTAAAGCTAGCCTATAGGCCACTAGTCCAATCCTTTCGAGGATATAAAAAAGTGCACAATATCATTGTGCCAACTTGGCACATGGCCCAATCTTTAAGGAAATATTCTTGGGTTTTATTCTCATGTAAACATGTTCCCCTACTTATAACTCTTTATGCACCCTATCTTAATTTGCATAACTTTTCTGCCTATCTCATACCAGCTTCAAATTCTTCCTTATGATATAAATTTGTTTCTCCATATCCTTAAGAATGTCATGCCCAATATGCACTCTGTTCAATGGATCATTCTAGCTAAAAGGAGTATTGCAACTCCTCCCATACAATGCCTCAATTGGACTCATCTTTATGGATTCTTGGTATTTTTTCTTGTATGCAAATTCTACAAGTGGAATATACTCCTCCCATTTCTCTAATGCATTGCATATGTCCTCAACATATCTTCGAGGATCCTATTTGTCCTCTCCATTTTCCCATATGTTTCTGGATGACAGGCTGTACTAAATTCCAACTCCATCCCCAAACCTGTAAACAATTCCTTCCAAAATATTGAAGTGGACTTAACATCTCTATCTAAAATAATTTACTTTGGAACTCCATGCAGTCTCACAATCTCCTTTATGAATATTTGTTCCACCTCACTAGCTGAGTTGGTGGATTTGACTGCTACAAAATTAACTACCTTGCTCAATATGCTAAAAACCACCATAACCACACAATGTTTCCTAGAGGTTCTAGGAAAACCTATGATGAAATCCATTGATATCACCTCCCATTTCCATTCTGGAATGGGAATGGGTTGCAATAATCTTGTTGGATCCTTCACTTGCTGAAATTCTATGCATTTAGCCACAAAATCAACCACTTATTTCTTCAAATTTGGCCTACAATAGAACTTTTTAATGGTTGTGAGAGTCTTTTGGTACCCTGGGTGGCCTAAATATGACTTGAAATTGAACTCACTCATTATGAGCCTCTTCATTTCAACATCATTTAACACATAAATTATGTTCCTGAACCTAATTATGCTGTCATCAATGAGTTTATATTCCTCATCCCCACCATCTTATAGAAACGTTCCTCTCATTTTCTAATATTTTTCATCATGTTGTCTTGCATTCTTGACCCTTCCTACCAAGTCCATTTTGTAAGAGCTTACGGCTACCAAGTGATTTACTTGAATTATCCTAATAAGTGCATCAACAACCTTGTTCTATTTGCCTTTGGTGTACTTAATCTCAAATTCAAACTCACTAAGTATGGCCAACCATGTATTCTGTCTTATATTTAACTTGGGTTTCTCAAGTAAATACTTGATCCCACTATGGTTTGTCATAAGCGTAAATTTTATACCGAGGATGTAATGCCTCCACATCTTCAGTACATGAATAATGGTAGATAACTCTAGGTCATGAGTTACATAATTTACCTCATGCCATTCAATTTACTTGAATCATAACATACTACTTTCCCTTCCTATATCAAGACTCCATCGATCCCTTCCTTGTAGGCATCTGTGCACACAATAAAATCCTTGTCCAGATCTGTAATCCTCAATATTGGTGCATTTGTGAGAAATTGTTTTAATTTCTCAAATATTGTTGCACACTCAACTATCCATTCAAATTTATTTCCTTTCCTCTGCAATGAGGTGATAAGATGGCTTATCTTTGAGAAGTTTCTAATAAACCTCCTATAATAACCCACCAATCCCATGAATGATTTGATCTTTCTCACATTCTTCAGTGTTTTCTACTCTTCATTATGTCCTTGATATTATCTGTATCAAATGATATCCCTTCCTTGAAGACAATATTCCCCAAACAATGTATCTGTGGCTGGCAAGAGTTACAATTGATGATATTTTCATAGAGATTGTGTTCCCTCAACAACTATAGTAATGTATCTAGATTCTTTTCATGCTCTTCTTCATTCTTTGAGCACACTAATATGTCATCAACAAATACAATGAAAAACTTGTCCAAATAAGGATGCAACACATTATTCATTAAGCACATGAAAGTGGAAGGGGCATTAGTAATCCCAAAGGGAACCACTACAAGATCATAGTGTCCATATCTTGTCTAGAATGCGGTCTTATGAATGTCCTCCTCCTTGATCCTTGGTGATATCCTAACCTCAAGTTAATCTTGGAGAATATTTCTTCTCCCCTCAGCTGATTAAAGAGATCATCAATCCATGGCAATGGGTACCTATTATTTATTGTCACCTTGTTTAATTGCACGTAATCAATGCATAATCTAAGGGTCCCATCCTTATTCTTTACAAAGAGTACTAGAGCTCCCCATGGTGACACACTTGGGCTTATGTATATCTTGTCCAATATCTCTTTTAGCTACAATTTTAGCTTAACCAACTCAAGGGTACTCATCCTATATGGTGCCTTGGATGCTAGTGCTTCTCCAGGTGCAAACTCAATAGAGAAATATCTGACTATGAGGAGGAAATCTAGGAACCTCCACTCCAAATACATATGAATATTGATACAAAACTAGATACCTTTATAGCAGTTCACTTTCCTTATTATTGGTGTCACTGCTAACCTTCTCATCCCTAGAGAATTTCACTACAAACAACACACATCCCTTTCTGTTATTGCACTTGGATTGCATAAATGTGATCAATCTCATTGAAGTAGGCTTTCTCCTACCCTGCAAAACTCTTCTTTCTCTAGTCTCATCCAGGCATTCAATTTTTTTTCATAGAAATGCACTTTGGTCCTATACAAGTACAACAATCCATGCCCAATAACATATTGTATGCACCCACTGATAATACATTCAATTAAGCTATTGTGGGCATGCCATTGAGCCCAAATCCACATGATCTCACCCAATTATTAAGCATTAAGTTTGTTCCGGTTTCCAATTGAACCAACTAGGGTTATTCATGTAATTCCTTAGCCAAATTTCCTTTTTCAACAAGCTTTGGGTTGATATAGTTGTAGTTAGAGCCAGGATCAATTAGAATAGAAACAATTTGATTACACAAGTTACCTTCCATCTCAATGATGGATACTTGGTGATTTTCCTGGTGGTTATCCATTTCTCCATAAATTATAGGTAAATATCGAGATACAACACCCACTGTGTGAGCTTCTTGTGCATTGTAAATATTTGGCCCAATGGTCTTTTGATGTGGGCAGTCCCTTTTCCTGTGATTTTCACCACACATTCAACATTTCAGTTTCTCCTTAGTTTTTGATTTTTGTTGCTTTGTTGTGGTTGACTGTGACACGATTCCTTTAGCAACTAATTTGGTTTTTCTCATGGAACCCATTCATTATAGCTAGGTGCCTACCTTCCTTTTTTATTATGTATTTACTAAGCCATTTCTTTCGATGCTCAAAATTATCCTTTACCTTCCAGTCACTTTTTGCTTATGGTCTATGTTTTTTCTGCTCATAGCAATGTTTTATATTTTTAATGGAGTCATTTACTGTATGAGGTTCCAAAATATCAATCTGATCCTTGAATGCTAGAGGTATGCCACTGATAAACTACTGGATTTTCATCTTCTCATCCTTGATATATGTCACGCATCTCAATAGCTATAGGAACTAGTGACATATTCCTCATTTGGCATCTGTCATTTGTCCTATTACGAGCTCGTAAAATTATTTTTCCTTACTATAATAATATCGCTAAGATAATTATTAATTCGGACCTAAAAATATTCTCAAATTCATCAAAGGTAAACTCTCCTTCAATGTTACCTCTGGAATTTTTTAAATCCTCCCACCATATGTCTACTTTTACCTTCAAGATGTAGGTAGCAACCTTGGCTTTAATATTTTCATGAATTCTAAAAAATTTCTTCATCCTAAGCAACTAAGTTTTTGCCTCATGTTTTTCTTTAAATCCCCATCAAATGTGGGTGGCTTGGATTCCTTGAATTCCTCAGGCACGTAATCCTTTTCCTTTCCTCCCTAATGGTGATGATGGTGATGATGAGAGTGATGGTGGTGCCTCCTAGTAGCAGAACTAGATGACCTACCAGAGTGATTCACATAAGTGTTGGTTCTTCCCCTTGGGGTGCTCAATGGTGCATTTCTGGTAGCGAGATTAACCCGCCAAACCCAGAATCACATCATACCCATGTATATACCATATCTCAGTATTTTTCCCAAAAAATAACACTCGGCAAAGTCACACTAAATACAGGCCCTTTAAACGTAATCGAGACTGACATTTACAATCTCCACCAGCGCACATGGGATTATTAACATACAGTTTCTCTATTCAAAAGTCTGGTCAATAATACTTTTGATGACATCATCTGAAAGGTTCATGCCTGACTTAGCAAGCGCGGCCACTACCATACTTTTCACCTCTGGTCTCTCAATAAAGGCTTGCTGCTTTAAGCCATAGAGTTCGAAGGAAAAGTCAATTTTTCCATCTATTGGAACATTTGGATGAAACACTGAGAGTGCGCGGGCAAACTCTTCAAAACCTAGTACGTTCTTGTGCTTTATGTCAAACAAATCGAAAACTCTATCTGCAAACAGACTCTCTTTCTTATTGGTTTAAATAATGCCAGTTGAAACTCTTCCTTGCTGATAGGACCACCATCAAATAGTGCTACTAATCTTCCCGTTCTTCATTACCACGCAGGCAACGCGTACCGAGCTGGATTTGTAACACACGCTAAAAACTTTGTTTGGCCTGATATTCCAGATTGATGAACCTTACAATTCCCCAAGCTTACAGCCTTGGTTGTCCCAAACCAGCTCTCAACCTCTCAACCTCACAATCTCTAATTATCTTTTCTCACAAAAAGCCCTCCTATTTATACAATTTAAAAAAATCATTTGATTAAATGCTCAATCCCTTAAAATCCTCAACAAACCCCTAAATCTTCAACATCCCTAAAGGATAGGTTTTTATCCCTTAAATCCTTCAATTTATTAAATTCCCTCATATCCTTTTATTAATAAAAGGATATTTACATAAATCCTCACCTTCTCCTATTTAATTCAAATTAATTAATAAAATACTAAAAATCATCACACCCCATATTTACAAATTAACATTATCACACCCCATATTTACATATGGAGAAAAAGGTCTTAATGCTCCTGCATCAGACTCCCCATGTAAAAAAAATTCATGACCACCTGGTCATAAGTCTCCTCCTGGATCCCAAATTTTATTTTGTAATCCTTTCGTGTTTGTCGATTGCTTCCCTGCTGTTGTCATCGGCTGTCGTCTTCCAGGTTTCCATATTTTGTGTTGTAGTGCTCCCCCTGCTCTGCTCTTGCAATCCTTCATTGTCATTCTCTTGTTGTTGTTCCTTTTCTTTCTTTCGGCTGTCTTTCTCTGGGATGGTTTTACCATTAACCTCCTTATCAACTCAATTTCTTTGTCCAGTATGTCCTCTGTTTGCTGATTGTTTCCATCCCTTGATTGCTGAATTCTCGTTCTTGTTGCTCTAGCTGTCACTATGAATGTTGCGGCCTCCCAAACTTCCTTTCCCTCTGCAACACTCCTTTGCTCGTCACCTGCAATTTCATCTTGATTATCATTTATGACAATTGATTTGTCATCCTTCATCAGCAATCTATCCTGGACATTCATCCTCTGTTCTTCCAATTTCCTCCTTTGGAAGTCCAATTCTCTATATAACTCAATAATTTTACTTGGAGTAGACTTTGGAAAGTTTACCCGATCTTCACATGGTCTTTCTTCTGCTAAATCTTCTTTAACATCTTTCAGTAGATGTTCTTCCTCTTCTTCCAAACCTGCAATCACACACAAATCGTTAGTTTTAAAATCACAAGACCTTACGGTCTTGTTTGATGCTTCAATCATCAAATCTTTGGGCTGCCTTGAATCATTCATATGATTCAATTCCTCTAGCTCTTCATCACTTTCAAAAAGTAATGGTCCACTCTCTGGGTAACATAACAAAACTTCAACATCTTCTTCAGCATCTTCCTTTTGCTGTAGCTCAACTGTTTCAAGCTTCTCTATCCTTTGCCTGGCATCAAGAACTTGTTCAAGTTCCCTTATTTCCTTTATCAACTGCAAATTTACCTGATGATCCCACTTCTCTTGTAGTCTCTGCCACCTCAACTTCTTTCTTATAACATAACTATGCTTCTGGTTTTCCTCATTTCTTTGCAACATCTCCATTAACACCTCAAGCTAAACTGCTATCTCAGCCTTCTCCCTTTCATATTCCTCTTTGCTTAACTGTCTCTGTATGCCAACTGCCTTGGCATCCTTCTCCTTTTGTCCTCTGCTGTGGTTTATTTTAGAACCTTTGTGACGACTGTCACTAGTCATCATCCTTTCCATCACTATGAATTCCTCACTCACTTGCTATGAGTTGTACTAAAGCCTCTCCAGCAGCAAGTCCTATCTTGCCGCCACTTACCTCACCAAGCCCTCCTCACTTGGTCTTTTGGTAAGCAATTGGTTCTCTATCTCCGGAACCTCCTTTGAGCACTTCTCTTTGCTCTTCCTGGCTTCAACTCATCTCCCTGTTTACAAATGTCTTCATTATCCAATCTCTATTGGATTGCCTCAAGGTTCTGCCACCTCTATGTTTCACCTAGAAACTTTCACCAGCTTCCTTTATCTGTTAGTTGCAATAATATTTCAATGCAAAGACTACAATATTCTATTCTTCAAAAACATATCATCATACCAAAATTCAAAACCTGCATTTCCAATTCAGATTTACACACTTCCACACCACATATGTGCCTTCAAACTCAAACTCAAATCTTGTATATACACCTTCAATATGAGATTCAAAGACCAATCAAACAAGTGCGCCCATATTTACATTCAACTCAGAACAAATGCGGATTCCAATATAAAGCTCTAATTAAATAATGCCATAGCCAATATTTATTAGATCTGTCCTTTCTAACATATCACAACAGCGCAAGGAATCCACAATAAACCTGGATATGCTAACAAAAGGGATTACCTCAACAACGCCTCTGCAAAATTCTGTCTTAATCCCTTCTCACTGCTCGGAATTCTGGAATGAATTCTCAATTGTGTTTCTAATTTCTTGGACACTCCACACTCCTCCAACTCCGGATCTCAACCAGATCTAAGGGCGGCGGCATTACATAAATTAGCAACAGCGCCTCAACGTTTCAACGCATGCCTTGTTCTGATCAGATAACTTCACCAAATACTTCTCACTTTTCCATGCGAGGGACCCAAATGCATACGCTCCCCCGGTGCCCTCAGTGCGTATGAGTGTCACATTGAATACTTTACTGTCCCAAGTCCCAGAGAACTCCAGCGTCATTGGATCTACTGACACTGAAACTCCAGTAAAAACCACCACAGTTGCAGTGTAAGTCCCCGGTCCGTCTGCCACATTTGTCAGATTTCTTGTAACAATCACTGTCAACTCAAACCTGCGCTGTCAATATATGTTAAATCATAATCTTTTTTTGAATGCTAGCAATGGAACAACAATTTTACTTGCAGTGTGTGAAATCGATGACCGATTCACCGAAACATCATAAACTCCACTTCAGTCGGCCCAGATTGGATTTTCAAATGCATTAAACAACAGAATTTTACCATAGAGATTCACACAATCAGCAGATTCATACATAACGACTTGGATGCAGAGTGTTAACGCCTCTCACAACGCACAACGAATAGCAATTCTGCTATTTACACACAGTCAATGTCAACCGTTTAACACACATCTAAATAAATCTGGAATTTAGAAATTTCTGGTAATTATGAAAAACAAATAGATATCCCAATCGACTGACCCAGCAATAAGACCCAACTCCACTTGATCATTTCAGACTTCGATCCACTGATCACTTCCAGCACTATCCAAAACGCAGTCCTGCACTGCATTATTAGCTCAGCGCTGTCCAATATTAACTAAACGCTTTCTGCATTACATTATCAACAAAGCATTCCGTCTCTGATACCAAAAATGATAGCGAAATTAACCCGCCAAACCCAGAATCACATCATACCCATGTATATAGCATATCTCAATATTTTTCCCAAAAAATAACACTCGGCAAAGTCACACTAAATACAGGCCCTTTAAACGTAATCGAGACTGACATTTACAATCTCCACCAGCGCACATGGGATTATTAACATACAGTTTCTCTATTCAAAAGTCTGGTCAATAATACTTTTGATGACATCATCTGAAAGGTTCATGCCTGACTTAGCAAGCGCGGCCACTACCATACTTTTCACCTCTGGTCTCTCAATAAAGGCTTGCTGCTTTAAGCCATAGAGTTCGAAGGAAAAGTCAATTTTTCCATCTATTGGAACATTTGGATGAAACACTGAGAGTGCGCGGGCAAACTCTTCAAAACCCAGTACGTTCTTGTGCTTTATGTCAAACAAATCGAAAACTCTATCTGCAAACAGACTCTCATTCTTATTGGTTTAAATAATTCCAGTTGAAACTCTTCCTTGCTGATAGGACCACCATCAAATAGTGCTACTAATCTTCCTGTTCTTCATTACCATGCAGGCAACGCGTACCGAGCTGGATTTGTAACACATGCTAAAAACTTTGTTTGGCCTGATATTCCAGATTGATGAACCTTACAATTCCCCAAGCTTACAGCCTTGGTTGTCCCAAACCAGCTCTCAACCTCTCAACCTCACAATCTCTAATTATCTTTTCTCACAAAAAGCCCTCCTATTTATACAATTTAAAAAAATCATTTAATTAAATGCTCAATCCCTTAAAATCCTCAACAAACCCCTAAATCTTCAACATCCCTAAAGGATAGGTTTTTATCCCTTAAATCCTTCAATTTATTAAATTCCCTCATATCCTTTTATTAATAAAAGGATATTTACATAAATCCTCACCTTCTCCTATTTAATTCAAATTAATTAATAAAATACTAAAAATCATCACACCCCATATTTACAAATTAACATTATCACACCCCATATTTACATATGGAGAAAAAGGTCTTGATGCTCCTGCATCAATTTCCTTAGGAAATATCCTCACTTTCCTACCTATGCCTCTTCTTGGATCTACTACCATATACCCCACTTGTTTCCTCTTTTGACTCCTGAAGGCTCTTCTTATCTCTATGACTAGTCCTCATCTCATGTTGCCTTTATCTCTGTAAATATGAGAGACTCTACATAATGACTGCATTTATGTCAATTTGTCTCTCTTGAGATTTCACCAGGCTCTCATTATCTTCCTTGAATAGTCTAACTTAATCCTTTAGGATTCTTAGAGTATTTATCCAATCTGGAGAGTGATTCCCACCCCCTTGGTCAACTGGTCTTTCTTCTTCAGTGGCCCTAACCTCTTCACTTCCACACTGTAATTGATCAAAGCTATGTTGCACCACTCTAGTCCTCATTTCTATGTTTGTCTCTATCTTATGCTACTTGTGATGTTCTATCAATAATGCACAATGTTAGTGTTGGCATTATGATTCAGGTGTTGTCCTTGATGGAAACTCACTCAGAGATTGGTACAGGTGATGGCAACTTAATCAGAGGATAGATCTCAGTACAGAAGGACAAGAAAGAGATATACGCAGGTTCATCAAGGAGAATCCGCGTGTACACGCAGGTTGGCTTCAGTAAAAGCGCGTATATGTGGAAAACTTA